>JBAKBP010009011.1:0-86955 GCA_037953745.1 Lithodes maja | reverse complement strand
GTATTCATATATTTGTTTAGTTTCCTCCCTAGACCTCCATCAAGCTTAAAAAAACACCCCCTAGACCCCCCTTCAAGATAAATTTGTACATTTTTCGGTAGAAAAATTTCCCGGCCAAAGGCCGGTTCCTCTTAAAATTGCAGGCTCGCTATCGCTCGCCAGGAAAAAATAGACACCAAAATGATAGGAAACTTCTTAAAATTTACAACGAAATGGGGCGAAAGGTGTTAAAATCGCCAAACTAATGGGCCGAACGTTGTATAATCTCAAAACTAGTGGGGGCTAAACATTAGGGAGAAGGGGGTCCAGAACAATGGTCTGCCTCCCCTTAAGTCAACCCTTGCCACTGATACTATGTTTTGTGTTTGTATATACCGTCAATAACTGTGTGTGTGTGTGTGTGTGTGTGTGTGTGTGTGTGTGTGTGTGTGTGTGTGTGTGCAAAAGAAACAATGTGTGTGTATTAGTATATCTAAAAAAGCAAGTTTATTTTCGGATTCGGTTTCCATTGTGAACTTTATATTCTTATGTTTTGCATTTATATAATCAAAAAAGAGTTGGGCGTGACTGGGATCCTTGAATATTACTAGCGTATCATCAACGTACCTCCGGTACAATAAGGGTTTACAATTAGATGGGCATTGATCAATCCGAAAATAAACTTGCTTTTTTAGATATACTAATTATAATAATAATGTATACACCACTATTGTCCAACACCATATGCACCACAGACACTTTAGACTTGCGGGCGCCTCTGGCACCCAGGCCTGTGGAGGCAGCAAGTCCTTCAGTTCACACCAGACTCTGACAGAACCAACTAGCGTCTCGGCGCTCCTGTACTCAACCCTAGCCAATAAAGGATTGAAGAGTACTGGTGTTATATCTCCATTCATCTTTATTATATGGCGCAGTGTATATCAGTATCTGAACCTACATGGAGAACCTGCACTACCTAGCTGAGGCTGCAGCGGCTGTGGAAGCCGGCTTGCCGCCATGCGGTCCCCACCCGGCTACATCTACCTCCCAACCGGTCGAGCCTTCATTACCCGATGCCCTGTCTCCATACCCATCCATCGTCTACTTGAATGAAAGGATCGACGCCCTCCAATCGAGTATCGCCACCTTTCTACAGCATCACCAGGACCAGCAGCATCTACAACATCGCCCCGCGACAGCTCCACCACCGCCCCGCCAGGATCTCCAGCCCCACCAGCCTCTACAACATCAGCCCCAGGCCAGTAATGTTACCCACCAGGCTGACCCATCCTTTGCCTCACACCCCACCAGTGATACACTTATTCATCCCTCTACACAGACACCCACACCTCATACATCTCCCCATGTCTCAGTGCCCTACCATATGCCAGTTACCCATGTCTCAGTGCCCCACCATATGCCAGCTACCCATGTCTCAGTGCCCCACCATATGCCAGCTACCCATGTCTCAGTGCCCCACCATATGCCAGTTGCCCATGTCTCAGTGCCCCACCATGTGCCAGTTATTCCCCACATGTCTTTATTACATAATATGAACATGACTAATCCCTTTACCCACCCTCTCAAGAGCGAACATCCCACACCCTCCCCAACTGACGGCCAGGCCCACACTGGTGTCGGTAGCGACGGTCGGTATTACGGCGGCCATTATGCCCCCCCTGGCTATCGTACGGCTGGCACCAACCCTCACGGCGCAGCCCCTTCTGCGCATGACATCATCATACCACCACCACCACCTCCACCTCCACCACCACCACCACCACCACCTCAAGTCCCTTCTTACCCAGCCCAGCCACGCCCCGCCCCGCCCCGCCGGGCTGCCCCTACGCGGCCCCAGGCCGCTTTACATATGCCGGGACACGCCCTACGCAAATTCTGGGCTGATTGGGAGGTCTACAAGCGGCTCGTCCTTCTACCACCTCACGAGGCTACCATCGAGCTCTACCAGACGTGCGACCCCGCCCTTCAGAGCGCCATATTTGCTCACAATCAGGCGTTCTCCTCATTGCCAGAAATCGACCTAGCAACTCTCATCACACAACTCGTCCACCGACAACGGAACCGCGCAGCCGCTCGCCACCACTTCCGGTCTCTTCTCCAACAACCTACTGAACAGATCCGGGACTACGTCACACGTATTACGGAGGCCACTTTGGACTGTGGCTTTACCTGCCCCTGTTGCCACACTGATGTCTCTGACGAGCACATACGGGACCAAGTGACTATCGGGATTAGTGATTCGTCCCTTCAGCAAGATGTTTTAACTAAAGACCGCACCCTACCTACCTTACAAGATGTTATCAACTACTGTGTGGGGTTCGAATCTGCGGCACTCGATCAGACGGCAATGCAACCGGGGGTACATGCTGTGAAATCACCATACCAGCGTCTCAAGAGTACTTACCCACGCCCCGCCCCTATCCAGCCCCCCGCCCAACCTACTCAGCCCCCGTCGCCCGCCCCACCACCTCCCCACGTCGGCCCCACTTCATCTCCCACACGTTGCTCCGGGTGTGGCCTATCTTCACATTCACAAGCCCAACGATCTTCGAAGTGTCCTGCATGGGGCAAGACCTGCACGGCGTGTAATAAACCTAACCACTTTGCCAAGGTTTGTAAATCCACCTCTTCCCAGTGCAGTGGGTGCGGCCTATCCACACACTCTCGAGCCGAACGCCCATCCAAATGCCCTGCTTGGGGCAAGACCTGCCCGTCGTGCAACAAACTCAACCACTACTCCACAGTTTGTCACTCCACGCCCTCACCTTCATCCGCGGCTGTTATCATTGGTACTATCAAACAGGCTGTTAACAAACCACCACCCGCACGGCTCCCCTCCTTGCCCATTACAATTTCTACTGCCATGTCGCCCCACTCTCACCCCACCAGCGTCACGGCCCACCCTGACACGGGTGCCCAAGTATCTGTGGCTGGTTTGCAATTACTACGGGCACTGGGCCTCCAACGCCACCACCTACAGCCTACACACCAACGGATCACGGCCGTGGGGGGTCACACTCTCCAGGTCCTGGGTTATGTGCCGACTACCATTACCGCCACTGACGTTGCCGGCACCCCCTACACTACTGATGATGATATTTTTATTATTCAGGCACAGTCACCGTTATTTATTAGCATTTCAGCTTGTAGGGCACTACATATCATCCCTCCCGACTTCCCCACACCTACCCCCTGCATGGCCGCCCACACAGCCCAACCACCACCCACCTTGACCAGGACCCCTCCACCACACCGGCCTACTTCCCTCCCCTTCCCACCTAACGACCTGCACCTGTCTGACCTTCGTGACTGGTTCTTGTCACAGTTTGCATCTTCAGCATTTAACACCACCAGCGGCCCACTCCCCACGATGTCTGGCCCTCCCATGCACATCCACATCAAGCCTGGCACATCTCCACGTGCCGTGCACACCCCTGCCCCTATACCACATCATTGGAAGGCCCAGGTCAAAGCAGATCTCGACAGGGATGTCGCACTGGGCATTATTGAGCCTGTCCCCATCGGTACCCCTACTACCTGGTGTTCTAGGATGGTGGTGGTCGCCAAGAAAACTGGACAACCCCGCCGTACAGTTGACCTGCAGGCACTCAACCACGCCTGCCTTCGGGAGACACATCACACCCCGAGCCCATTCAACTTGGCCCAATCCATCCCTGCAGGCACTCGTAAGACGGTCCTAGACGCCTGGAATGGATACCATGCTGTTCTACTCGACGAATCCAGCAGGGAGGCTACAACTTTTATCACAGAATTTGGGCGTTACAGGTATATCAGGGCCCCTCAAGGCTACTTGGCAGCTGGCGACGCCTATACCCGACGCTTCGACGCAATCATACAGGCTGTCCCTCGTAAGGTGAAGTGTGTCGACGACTCCCTTTTGTGGGACTCTTCAGTCGAGGAGGCATTTTGGCACACTTTTGATTACCTGGCCCTCTGTGCAACCAACGGTGTCACTTTCAACCCTGACAAGTTTACCTTCGCCGCCCCTTCAGTTGACTTTGCCGGACTCACCATCACAGACACTGGAATTAAGCCATGCACGTCCATGATTAAGGCCATCCGTGACTTTCCCACGCCCACAGACATCACGGGAGCCCGGTCGTGGTTTGGTCTCGTTGAACAGGTCGCCTGGGCCTTCAGCATCAAACCGGAAATGGCGCCCTTCCGGGAACTTGTGCAGTCCAAAACCCCCTTCCACTGGGATGAGGCACTCGACCGTACCTTTGCCACATCTAAGGACCACATCACACACCTGGTTGAGGAAGGGGTCTGCTCCTTCGAGATCGGCAGACCCACGTGCCTCGCCACAGACTGGAGCAAAACCGGCCTTGGCTTCCTCCTACTCCAACAACATTGTTCCTGCCCCACCGCATCTGCCCCCACCTGTTGCAAGGTCGGTTGGAAACTTATCTTCGCCGGCTCCCGTTTTACCACACCTGCGGAGTCCCACTACGCACCCGTCGAAGGCGAGGCTTTAGCAGTGGCTGACGCCCTTGACAGATGCAGAATGTTTGTCCTGGGCTGCCCTGACCTCGTCGTCGTCGTGGATCACAGACCTCTACTGCACATCCTTAACGACCGGTCCCTTGACAACATACCAAACCCTCGCCTGTTCAAAATTAAGGAACGTACCCTACGATACCAGTTCATCATTCAACATACGCCTGGCAAATGGCACCGCGGCCCTGACGCTGTCTCCCGCTACCCGACCAGGCCCTCCGCGGACGCCCATGATGTGCATAGTGCGGCCGCCAGTGAGCTCGATATCCACTCAGTTGCCTTGGCCTCCCTCACCATGCTCGCCGCCATACCTGACCCAGTTGTATCATGGTCTGACCTTAAATCTGCCGGCCAACAAGACAGCGAGTATACCTCCCTTCTTCAGACCATCCCCGAGGGCTTCCCGGACTCCAGAGAGGCGACCGCCCCACAACTACGACAGTTCTGGGGTGTTAGAGACCGCCTCACTTCCGTCGACGGGGTAGCCCTCATGGATCAACGACCAGTCATCCCCCATCATCTTCGGTCCAGAGTTCTCGAGGCCCTTCACTCAGCTCATCAGGGTATGACTGGCATGAAGGCCCGTGCACGTGCGAGTGTTTACTGGCCAGGTATTGACAAGGCCCTACGCAACTGCCTGGATACCTGCCACTACTGCCGCGCCCACGCCCCGTCCCAGCCGAAAGAGCCACTCATGTCATCTGACCCACCCCAATGGCCATACGACCAGGTAGCCGCCGATTTTTTTCAGCACCAGGGCAAACACTACCTGGTCTACGTCGATCGCTTCTCCAGCAATATCCACATCTTCTACCTGCCACCAGGTAAATGTGATGCTCACCACCTCATCTCGGCGTGCCGTACCCTCTTCACCCACTACGGAGCACCCCGGGTACTGGCGAGCGATGGTGGGCCCCAGTTCACAGCCGGGGACTTCCAAGAATTCCTGGCACATTGGGGTGTGTCACAACGGGTCAGCTCTGCGTTCTACCCTCAGTCTAATGGCCGCGCCGAGCTGGCTGTTAAAGCAGCCCGCCGCATCATCGCGGACTGTACATCCCCCACTGGCTCTCTAGACAACAACGCCGCAGCCCGCGCCCTCCTCCAATACAGGAACACACCCCTCTCGACCATTGACAAGTCACCAGCTCAACTTCTCTTCGGCAGGACCCTACGGGACCACGTCCCCTGCAATCCTGCACTTCTCCACCTCCACCCCCACTGGCTTCTCTCGGCCGAAGCTCGTGAGGCAGCCCTTTTTCACCGTAACGCTGCCCTAGCCACATACTATAATGCTTCAGCCCGGCCTTTATCACCACTCCACGTCGGTGACCGGGTCTCCGTCCAGAACCAGGGGGGCAACAACCCAACACGGTGGAACAAGACTGGCACTGTAGTGGAGGTGCATCCACACCGCCAGTATACCATCCGGGTGGATGGGTCGGGGCGAGCCACGCTCCGCAACCGCCGCTTCCTACGACAGCTTCGTCTACCGCCCTCCACTCAACCTACACCGCCCGACTCCACCATCGCCTCGTCGGACGCCAATAGGGGGGGGGAGATATAATAATAATGTATACACCACTATTGTCCAACACCATATGCACCACAGACACTTTAGACTTGCGGGCGCCTCTGGCACCCAGGCCTGTGGAGGCAGCAAGTCCTTCAGTTCACACCAGACTCTGACAGAACCAACTAGCGTCTCGGCGCTCCTGTACTCAACCCTAGCCAATAAAGGATTGAAGAGTACTGGTGTTATATCTCCATTCATCTTTATTATACTAATCACGAAAATCAATGGTAAACTTTGCTTCTCAATTTTCCGTAAAGGTACGTTTTCGGGACTAGGGACGAGTTTTTTTTAGCTATTGTCAAAATAAATTCAAGATTAATGCGATAAAGACACTGCTTCACAGAGCCTACTCACTCACATCCAGTTACCAATTATTTCATAAGGAAATTATGTTTCTAAAAGACTTTTTTGTTAAGAATGGTTATAGCACCAACATCTTTTATAAAATTGTAAATAAATATGTGTGTAGAATTTAGCAACCAAAACATAGTATTCCGACAGTTAGAAAGGAGGAGATATTTTTAGTCATTCCTTACCTAGGCGAAGTCTCGAGTAAAATAGAAAATAATTTAAGAAGATATTTGCTCAAATTTTACCCGCAAATTACTTTCAGCTTCATTCATAAGAATACATTTAAAATTGGTTCATTTTTTAAGTTTAAAGATCGACTACCCACTGACCTTCGTTCGTCAATTATTTACAAGTTCGCTTGCCCTAGCTGCCAGGCAGGGTATATTGGAAGCTCATACCGAGCTTTCAAAACACGAATTGACGAGCACATACAGTACTGTAGGTCAGTCTAGTAGAACAGGTCTGCCTTTTAAGTCGCCTTCTTATTCAGCTGTACGGGAACACACTATATCTTGTGGTTTTGGTGTGAAACAGGATCATTTTGATATTTTGGATTCCTGTCAACGTGTTGATATTAGAGTTTTAGAATCCCTCTATATTTCAAAATTATAACCCTCCCTTAACTCTACGGTATCATCGCACCCGCTTAACTTTGTTTAAATTACCCCTCCTTTGTATTAACCCTATCATTCTGCCCCATATATATATATATATATTTTTTTTTTTTTTTTTTTATGTTCTAATTATTTTCAATAAGCTTTTAAGCTTTCATATTTGTAATATTATCTTTTGATTTGTAGACCACTGAAGATAACACCAGTGTGATGTCGAAACGTTTGGTAATAAAGTATGGAACTGCTCGTAGCGTACTTTGTTCTTCTATTCCTGCTAACAAAAAAATATATATGCTGGCTCGCTACCGCTCGCCAGAAAAATATTTACACCTGGATGTAGATAAAAGTCTTAAAACAGCAGGCTGAATGAGGCCGAATGGATACAAGCTAAAGAGAGAGGGAGAGAAAGGGAAAAAAAGCGAGGTGGGCCCCATTAAGAGCTGTAGGATTCTTATCGGTGACAATCGTAGAGTGCGAGGTTTATCCATTAGGATACTTGAAGTACTACTGTATTATAGGATTCAGAATATGGATAAAAATACAAATATTTGTCCACAATATTACTACGACACGCAATCATATCTGGATATTAGACTTCAAGAATATATTTAAATTATATATATATATATATATATATATATATATATATATATATATATATATATATAGATAGATACATAGATATTATTCTTAAATCCTACCACAGTCCTGGCATATTATAGTGTAGACTGTATGTGACTGAATCCTTGTGTAATACAGTCTTCATGTGTGTGTGTGCATGCAAATCGACTAACAATGCAAGCATTCCTTCCACTGGGCTAAGGAAACGTTTACAGGTTTTACCCACGCAAGCTAAACTCTCTCTCTCGCTATCTATCTATCTCTCGCTCTCTCTCTCTCGCTCTATCTATCTGTCACACACATGCACAAACAAATGAATACATAGGTACACAAAACCTTTACACACACACACACACACACACACACACACACACACACACACACACACACACACACACACATTTTACGGTCACGGTGGCCGAGCGCGCTTAGTACTCTGTATTGGGAGCGCTAGCTCTGGTGTCGGGGGTTCAATCCCACGCGCCGGCAGGGGAAGTTCTCTCAAAAACTTTCCCTGGCCGTGAAGGCAAGATCTGGGCGGATCGTCTCGGGGGACCCACAAAGTCTCCTGCCCACGTCCTACTCCCTTGGGAGTATGAAGGCGCTCTCGTTAGCTGCCAGGATCAGTCTGTTGACCCATAGGATAAGATCTAGGTTAAGTCTGTGTATTTTCAGCCCCATTGGCTGCCGGCTTGAAATAAACCGATTATTATTATTACACACACACACACACACACACACACACACACACACACACACACAGGTACACAAGACCCCACTGTATCTCTGCAACTCGATTCAACCATTTGCAATTCGGGTAGAAAAGGGTAAAAAAGATTCAGCTCACTTTTTGTAGCCCCTGCTAGAGAGAGAGAGCGAGAGAGAGAGAGGTGCGTGATTTGATTGTTGGATAATTTGTCTTGCATAAAGAATCGACAACGTATGCAGCATAGGATAATTATGATAATGAACTCATAGCAATAGCAGGTACATGGAGTAATTTGTTGGCAATTAGTCGTTAATTAGTAATTAAGTAATGAATCTAAATTAATAGAAGTAATTTCCAGATAAGCACATACATTTACAACAAATAAAATGCAAAATACCACGTTGAGGAAAATACGGTGACAGGAAAATACATCATGGAAAATTCTATGAAAGGATATGTATGAAGAGTAGAAGGATAGAATAGCTATAACTGAAAGGGTATGCTAGATAAAATGAAGATAAATTAAAGACACTGACATTAAGAATAATATAGACATTTAGTGATATAGGCTACTGTACAAGGGTTATAGAAACTAGAAGTGTATAATACAAGGTAGAGTATTTACTGTAGTATATAGTGTAGTTCCATGTCATCTCAACCAGTAGACCATTTCAACCAGTAGCTCTCAACCAGTGCCAAATTAACCCAGACCAACCAAACCAGTGCCAAAATAAAGTACTAACCTAACCTAACCGTATTGGTTGATTTGGTACTGATTGAGAGCTACTGGTTGAAATGGTCTACTGGTTGAGTTGACCGGTCACCCTATAGTGTAGTCAGAGAGAGAGACAGAGAGAGAGTATGATATTGTGTGTATACTGTACATGTAGACGGGGGGACATATACTGTACATGTAGACGGGGGGACATATACTGTACATGTAGACGGGGGGACATATACTGTACATGTAGACGGGGGGACATATACTGTACATGTAGACGGGGGGGACATATACTGTACATGTAGACGGGGGGGACATATACTGTACATGTAGACGGGGGGACATATACTGTACATGTAGACGGGGGGACATATACTGTACATGTAGACGGGGGGACATATACTGTACATGTAGACGGGGGGGGCATATACTGTACATGTAGACGGGGGGGCATATACTGTACATGTAGACGGGGGGGACATATACTGTACATGTAGACGGGGGGGACATATACTGTACATGTAGACGGGGGGACATATACTGTACATGTAGACGGGGGGACATATACTGTACATGTAGACGGGGGGGACATATACTGTACATGTAGACGGGGGGGACATATACTGTACATGTAGACGGGGGGGACATATACTGTACATGTAGACGGGGGGACATATACTGTACATGTAGACGGGGGGACATATACTGTACATGTAGACGGGGGGGACATATACTGTACATGTAGACGGGGGGACATAATATTATACTGTACATGTAGACGGGGGGGACATATACTGTACATGTAGACGGGGGGACATATACTGTACATGTAGACGGGGGGGCATATACTGTACATGTAGACGGGGGGGACATATACTGTACATGTAGACGGGGGGACATATACTGTACATGTAGACGGGGGGACATATACTGTACATGTAGACGGGGGGACATATACTGTACATGTAGACGGGGGGACATATACTGTACATGTAGACGGGGGGGACATATACTGTACATGTAGACGGGGGGGACATATACTGTACATGTAGACGGGGGGGGCATATACTGTACATGTAGACGGGGGGGGCATATACTGTACATGTAGACGGGGGGACATATACTGTACATGTAGACGGGGGGACATATACTGTACATGTAGACGGGGGGGGGCATATACTGTACATGTAGACGGGGGGGACATATACTGTACATGTAGACGGGGGGGGGCATATACTGTACATGTAGACGGGGGGACATATACTGTACATGTAGACGGGGGGGACATATACTGTACATGTAGACGGGGGGACATATACTGTACATGTAGACGGGGGGACATATACTGTACATGTAGACGGGGGGACATATACTGTACATGTAGACGGGGGGACATATACTGTACATGTAGACGGGGGGACATATACTGTACATGTAGACGGGGGGACATATACTGTACATATAGACGGGGGGACATATACTGTACATGTAGACGGGGGGACATATACTGTACATGTAGACGGGGGGACATATAGACGACAAAGGTAATTTTTATGGAGCAGACATAGAGCAATCCAAACATAGAGGATAAAGGGAACACAGGAAGGGGGATAGCAATAAAGGGAACACAGGAAGGGGGATAGCAATAAAGGGAACACAGGAAGGGGGATAGCAATAAAGGGAACACAGGAAGGGGGATAGCAATAAAGGGAACACAGGAAGGGGGATAGCAATAAAGAAGGACGACAAAAGCTCACATGTTAACCCTTTCACGCATTTATGACGCAGAGGTTGCCAGATTAGCAATAATAAATATTTCTCACTCTTATAATTACCTCTCCAAAATTTGTTTTCTGCCCACAGCTAACTCAAAGACAACTGCAGAGGTTGAAGTAACTAAACTAAAGGTTTCTAAATACCCCTGATGGTAACAAAGGCTTTAAAGTATCCCCAATAGGCTCAACACAGCTAACTCAAAGACAACTGCAGAGGTTGAAGTAACTAAACTAAAGGTTTATAAATACCCCTGATGGTAACAAAGGCTTTAAAGTATCCCCAATAGGCTCAACACAGCTAACTCAAAGACAACTGCAGAGGTTGAAGTAACTAAACTAAAGGTTTCTAAATACCCCTGATGGTAACAAAGGCTTTAAAGTATCCCCAATAGGCTCAACACAGCTAACTCAAAGACAACTGCAGAGGTTGAAGTAACTAAACTAAAGGTTTATAAATACCCCTGATGGTAACAAAGGCTTTAAAGTATCCCCAATAGGCTCAACACAGCTAACTCAAAGACAACTGCAGAGGTTGAAGTAACTAAACTAAAGGTTTATAAATACCCCTGATGGTAACAAAGGCTTTAAAGTATCCCCAATAGGCTCAACACAGCTAACTCAAAGACAACTGCAGAGGTTGAAGTAACTAAACTAAAGGTTTATAAATACCCCTGATGGTAACAAAGGCTTTAAAGTATCCCCAATAGGCTCAACACAGCTAACTCAAAGACAACTGCAGAGGTTGAAGTAACTAAACTAAAGGTTTATAAATACCCCTGATGGTAATAAAGTCTTTAAAGTATCCCTAATAGGCTCAACACAGCTAACTCAAAGACAACTGCAGAGGTTGAAGTAACTAAACTAAAGGTTTCTAAATACCCCTGATGGTAACAAAGGCTTTAAAGTATCCCCAATAGGCTCAACACAGCTAACTCAAAGACAACTGCAGAGGTTGAAGTAACTAAACTAAAGGTTTCTAAATACCCCTGATGGTAACAAAGGCTTTAAAGTATCCCCAATAGGCTCAACACAGCTAACTCAAAGACAACTGCAGAGGTTGAAGTAACTAAACTAAAGGTTTCTAAATACCCCTGATGGTAACAAAGGCTTTAAAGTATCCCCAATAGGCTCAACACAGCTAACTCAAAGACAACTGCAGAGGTTGAAGTAACTAAACTAAAGGTTTATAAATACCCCTGATGGTAACAAAGGCTTTAAAGTATCCCCAATAGGCTCAACACAGCTAACTCAAAGACAACTGCAGAGGTTGAAGTAACTAAACTAAAGGTTTCTAAATACCCCTGATGGTAACAAAGGCTTTAAAGTATCCCCAATAGGCTCAACACAGCTAACTCAAAGACAACTGCAGAGGTTGAAGTAACTAAACTAAAGGTTTCTAAATACCCCTGATGGTAACAAAGGCTTTAAAGTATCCCCAATAGGCTCAACACAGCTAACTCAAAGACAACTGCAGAGGTTGAAGTAACTAAACTAAAGGTTTATAAATACCCCTGATGGTAACAAAGGCTTTAAAGTATCCCCAATAGGCTCAACACAGCTAACTCAAAGACAACTGCAGAGGTTGAAGTAACTAAACTAAAGGTTTCTAAATACCCCTGATGGTAACAAAGGCTTTAAAGTATCCCTAATAGGCTCAACACAGCTAACTCAAAGACAACTGCAGAGGTTGAAGTAACTAAACTAAAGGTTTCTAAATACCCCTGATGGTAACAAAGGCTTTAAAGTATCCCCAATAGGCTCAACACAGCTAACTCAAAGACAACTGCAGAGGTTGAAGTAACTAAACTAAAGGTTTATAAATACCCCTGATGGTAACAAAGGCTTTAAAGTATCCCTAATAGGCTCAAAATTGCGTCATATATCGGAGAGGGTTAAAGTGGAAAACAGAACCGGTCAACGAAAGGTCAAAACGGCCACAGTCCTAAATGGCCACAACCAGAATCTATGCATCTTGGTTATCCATCATCATTAGGCCAGATATAGTGACCATAAACCTCTTAAGGGGAGATGGGTCGTTATTCTATATCCCCTTCAGAATTTAAATTGTTTGCCCCATTAGTTTGTCGATTTTAAGACCTTTCGCCCAATTTTTTTATCAATATTAAGATTTTTCGTGCTTATTTGGGTGTCTATCTTTCCTGGCGAACGATAGTGAGCCCGAAATTTTGGAAGAACCGGCATTCGGCCGGGACATTTTTCTACCGAAAAATGTACACAGTAATCTAGAAGGGTAATATTATGGATTGTTTTTTCTTTTACTTTGATGGAGGTCTAGGGAGGAAACTAAAACTTATATGAATATGTAAATAAATAGACCCAAATAAAACCACTGTCCCCTTAAAACCACGCATTAGAGCAATCGACCTAATATTTCTATAATTTGGGGCGAGTCAAACAGTATCATATAGGTGTGGACATTTTCATCCCATTTGTTCTATCTATATATTGCCGGACGCCTTACTCACCTTAATGAGGGTGGCCATACACAGAATGCCCCCAAGCGGACCTATTCCCTGTAAGAGGGAACAACCCGAGCCAGTTTTCTGAAGGACTTACAGGATTGACCACTCAATTTAGGATCCGTCAGACTCCGAGGCCCTCTGTGTATTTTGTTAGCACTATTTTTTCTACAGTGGTGTTCGGCTAGTCAATCCACTAACTTGCCTTACCCATAGATAAGCAGTACGGATTTGTATCAGGTTTACTCCCCTAGACAGGTTGCCGACCAAGGCTGACTAGTCCCATCCACCCGGATTTTTATAAGGTTGTCTCTCCTAAAAGGGTTGCCGACCAAGGCTAACCAGTCTCATCTACCCATTTGTTCCGGCCTTTTTATTATCTACACAAGATTAATAGTCAAGTTTTTTGCCTAATTATTGATAATAGACCATAGACTTTATTAGGTTAGGTTTGGTTTGGTTTGGTTTGGTCATGTTAGGTTACGTTAGATTTGGTTAGGTTACTTTAGTCTGATTAGGATGAGAGACTTAACCCTCTCCGACATATGACGCGATTTTGAGCCGATTAGGGATACTTTAAAGCCTTTGTTACCATCAGGGGTATTTATAAACCTTTAGTTTAGTTACTTCAACCTCTGCAGTTGTCTTTGAGTTAGCTGTGTTGAGCCTATTGGGGATACTTTAAAGCCTTTGTTACCATCAGGGGTATTTATAAACCTTTAGTTTAGTTACTTCAACCTCTGCAGTTGTCTTTGAGTTAGCTGTGTTGAGCCTATTAGGGGTACTTTAAAGCCTTTGTTACCATCAGGGGTATTTATAAACCTTTAGTTTAGTTACTTCAACCTCTGCAGTTGTCTTTGAGTTAGCTGTGTTGAGCCTATTGGGGATACTTTAAAGCCTTTGTTACCATCAGGGGTATTTATAAACCTTTAGTTTAGTTACTTCAACCTCTGCAGTTGTCTTTGAGTTAGCTGTGGGCAGAACACTAATTTTGGAGAGGTAATTATAAGAGTGAGATAACATTTTTATTTCTTATTGCTAATCTGGCAACCTCTGCGTCATATGAGTCTTTTTTTTTTTTTATATTCCAACTTACTTCCTCTCGGGCATAGGCTGAAAGCCTTAACATTCACCGCTTTACAATGAACAGTGAAGCCCGTGAGGTCTTGTTCCAGTCTAGGGAGTGAGACATGTGAAGCACGTAGAGTACAACGAGCACCTGCCATCTTGCCTTCACATGAGGCACGGTGCTCACTCATGGCCCGAAACGACCCCATCTCTGAAGCCACCTCGTTCCCGTGCTTCACTGTCTCATCCCCTACACTCGGACTCTCACACTTACACACACACAACGCCACCTGTTGAGCAGATAACTCACCAGTCTGAAGGGGTTAAGGGGAGATTTCCACTAGAGGGATTTTTTTCTGGACCCCTTTCTCCCTCATGTTTAGCCCCATTGCTTTTGAGATTTTAAGACGTTCGCCCTATTAGTTTGGACATTTTAAGACATTTTGCCCTATTTCTGTCAATTTTAAGACCTTTCGTGCCTTTAAGGTGTCAATTTTTTCCTGGCGAGCGATAGCGAGCCTGTAATTTAAGAGCGACCGGCCTCCGGCCGGGACATTTTTCTACCGAAAAATGTACAAATTTATCTTGAAAGGGGGTCTAGGGGTTGTAATTTTAAGCTTGATGAAAACGTAGGGAACAAACTAAATACCTCCCCTTAAGTCTGATTAGGATGAGAGACTTAAGCTGTTTTAGAGTATTGCCTTGTTCGAGTGTGACCGAACCTGCATATATCGTTGAATGGCAACCTCAGTAAAATATGAAGTTTTTATGTATATTTTGCCATTATAATTTCGAAGTGTCATCAATTCATCGTACATTTTTAAGTTAGCCTTGAATATAATGTTCAAAATTATGCACTTATGTCATACAAACGTTGTTTTCTATAAATATTTTTGATTGCACTCATACAGTACGTTTAAGTTTTTACTTATATTTGTGTCATCATTATTAAAAGTGTGTCGAGTTTTAGTATGCATGACTTTTATATTATTTAAAAATATGACTTCGCATCACAAACACTAAAATACTGATGCCGTTATTGAGTCATTGTAAATTCATCGCCAATACTCCATTTAACCCTGAAAATTACGCCCCATGATTTCATTGTGCATTTGGCATGGGTGAAATATTCGGGTGCATTATAAAATATCGTTGTTCTCATTAAGGGGAGGCAGACCGTTTGTTTGATCTATTAATTCATTTAGTTTCCTCCCTAGACGCTAGACCTCCATCAAGCTTAGAAAAACACCCCCTAGACCCCCCTTCAAGATTAATTTGTACATTTTTCGGTAGAAAAATGTCCCGAACGAAGGCAGATTCCTCTTAAAATTGCAGGCTCGCCATCGCTCACCAGGAAATAATAGACACCTAAATGGCACGAAAGGTCTTAAAATTGACAAAGAAATGGGGCGAAAGGTGTTAAAATCGCCAAACTAATGGGCCGACCATCTTATAATCTCAAAATATTTGGGGCTAAACATTAGGGAGAAGGGGGTCCAGAAAAACGGTCTGCCTCCCCTTAACACAAACACACGCAATTAACATATTCCGCATAAATAATGGTAGTCCGGCAAAACAGCATTACCGGAAATCGTATAATATGCAACATCATGCAGAGACTCCGAATGGTCTCTTTTTAACGAGAGATTCACAGTTGCAAACACAAATTAATTCATTGAGTAAATAATATCGGTGGGTTTTGTGTTAGGCTGTGTAGAGCCATGGGATTTGTGTAGGTGAGTGAGTGAGTAATTGGGCTTTGCTAGAGGGAATATATTAGTATATTTTACTATGTTAGGGGATGAAGATTAACTAACTCCTTCGCTCTTCCATTAACCGACTTCGTAAAACTTGAGTTATTACATATTTCTAAATTGTATTTAATCTATTTTAATTGTTGCATTCATTTTATTTAGTATAGTCATTTTCTATAATATGCATTGTTGTTGTTTTCAGATCCTCAATGAGCTCTCTGCATCCCACTGACGAACTCTCATTCATATCAGTAAGCATCAAAAGCTTTGCTAATAATTAACCACATAACTCTTCAATTTAGAAACTCCGGCAATTACCTGATATTTAAGGGGGGTGGCCTGTTTTTGTTCTGTCATTTTCTATCTTTCTCTGGCTTGTATCCATTTGGCCCCATTCAGCCTACTGTTTTAAGACGTTTATCCCCATCCAGGTGTCAATTTTTGACTGGTGAGCGGTAGCGAGCCAGCATATTTTTTATTTTTGTTTGACAGCAGGCTAAATTTGTGCAGTTTTCGACAGAACAATTTCTCCGGCGAAGCCGGATTTCTTCATATAATCCTGGCTCGCTATCGCTCGCCAAGAAGAAATCGACACCTAGATGGGGATACTCTGCTTATGGGGATACTCTGCAAACTCTGCTTATGCAGAGTTGATCAAGCAGACCACAGCCGCGATCAGCCGGGCCACATCCACGATCAACCGGGCCACAGCCGCAATCAACCGGGCCACAGCCGCGATCAACCGGGCCACAGCCGCGATCAACCGGGCCACAGCCGCGATCAACCGGGCCACAGCCGCGATCAACCGGGCCACAGCCGCGATCAACCGGGCCACAGTCACAATCAACCGGGCCACAGCCACAATCAACCGGCTCACCTTCGCTGCTCCACTTTTCCACAGCTGCAACAGAAACTCCGTACGAAGCCTCGTCTTATGGCCCGTCCCACCTTTTTGAACCCCTTCTTTACTTTCCCATCTTTCTTCTTAAAAGTTTTTGCTTCATTCTTGCTATCCGAAACATTTTGAAGCCGCGGCTCACTCTTCTTACTTTCCCGTTCACTTGCCTCACCAACAAATGCCTTCGCCTCATCGTCAGCTTTATCAACCTCTTCGGCAACTGGTCCAATGATTTTATTCTGTTGCTCCAACGATATATTCGGCTCACCCGTCCCACCCTCTTCCTCCTGATTATCAAAAGACTCTACCCGTTCACTTGCCTCACCAACAATTGCTTTCGCCTCCTCGCCAGCTTCATCAACCTCTTCGGCAACTGGTCCAATTATTTTATTATCTTGCTCATCGATTTCACCAAAGTTTTCGATAACTACGTTGACCTGTGTTATAGTTTCCAAATGTTTATCAGCACATACTTTGCTAACTAAATCACCTTCACGTTTCGGCTCAACTGCGTCGGTTTTGCATTCACTTATCAACTTTTCGGCAACTATATTGACATTTTGGCCTGAGTGTTCGAGTTTTTCCATAGCAGGTTCCAAATTTTCACCAGATTCTGCATCTTTTATTTCTCGTATGATCATGTATGATAAAAACATCAACACTGCCTGTGCCAAGTGTCCCCCACAAATATATATAAGGGTCAGAGCTGTCTCTAAAACTAGCCGAAATTTGATCATGAATGATAACAACATCAACACTGCCTTTGCCAAGTGTCCCACACAAATACATATAAGGACCAGAGCTGTCTCGAAAACTAGCCCAAATTTGTCGACAACTCCATGATCTTGGATAAATGACCAAGTTTTATCGGCCACTTGCTCAAATCTTTCAACAAGTGAAACTATGCTTTCCCCAGCTTGCTTAATTTTGTCGGTAACTGACAGAGTTTTTACGTCCGGTTGGCGAGTCGACTTACCCATTTTTGCAATTTGGTTGATTTTACCCCCTCGGCCACAATCCCCTCCGCCGTTCGGTATGTTTTGCTGGTGGTACATTCAATACAAATATGAATTATATAATATTATTATAGTTCACAGTACTTTTATTGGTACCTATTTGAAGGTATAAGAAAATCAAATCTCAATTCGTCTAGACTAGTACTAATATAAATTTTGATTTTACAGTAAAGTTTCTTATGAGATCAATACAATGAGATTGCCAAGATATAATTTAATATTCAACAACGCCCAGGGCCTTAAGTATTTTTTAAGTGAAGCTGGAATTTTGATATCCCTTAGAGTAATTGTGTACAGTATATTAATGGTAATTATATTTGATATGGGAAAGGAAAATAGCGTATCATGGACATTCATTATGATAAATATGATGAGTGACATACGATATAAATGAATGATAGATATGATGATTGGCATTAGATATAAATGATATATGTTATGATTGGCATACGATCTAGATGAGATGATTGGCATAATATATAAATACATGATATACTGGATGTGATGATTGGCATAAGATATAAATGAATTATAGATATGATGATTGACATACGATATTATATGAATGATAGATATGATGATTGACACACGATATTATATGAATGATAGATATGATGATTGACATACGATATTATATGAATGATAGATATGATGATTGACATACGATATTATATGAATGGTAGATATGATGATTGACATACGATATTATATGAATGATAGATATGATGATTGACATACGATATTATATGAATGATAGATATGATGATTGACATACGATATATATGATAGATATGATGATGGACATACGATATTATATGAATGATAGATATGATGATTGACATAAGATATTTTATGAATGATAGATATGATGATTGACATACGATATTATATGAATGATAGATATGATGATTGACATACGATATTATATGAATGATAGATATGATGATTGACATACGATATTATATGAATGATAGATATGATGATTGACATACGATATTATATGAATGATAGATATGATGATTGACATACGATATTATATGAATGATAGATATGATGATTGACATACGATATTATATGAATGATAGATATGATGATTGACATACGATATATATGATAGATATGATGATTGACATACGATATTATATGAATGATAGATATGATGATTGACATAAGATATTATATGAATGATAGATATGATGATTGACATACAATATTATATGAATGATAGATATGATGATTGACATACGATATTATATGAATGATAGATATGATGATTGACATACGATATTATATGAATGATAGATATGATGATTGACATACGATATTATATGAATGATAGATATGATGATTGACATACGATATTATATGAATGATAGATATGATGATTAACATACGATATATATGATAGATATGATGATTGACATACGATATTATATGAATGATAGATATGATGATTGACATACGATATTATATGAATGATAGATATGATGATTGACATAAGATATTATATGAATGATAGATATGATGATTGACATACGATATTATATGAATGATAGATATGATGATTGACATACGATATTATATGAATGATAGATATGATGATTGACATACGATATTATATGAATGATAGATATGATGATTGACATAAGATATTTTATGAATGATAGATATGATGATTGACATACGATATTATATGAATGATAGATATGATGATTGACATACGATATTATATGAATGATAGATATGATGATTGACATACGATATTATATGAATGATGGATATGATGATTGACATACGATATTATATGAATGATGGATATGATGATTGACATACGATATTATATGAATGATAGATATGATGATTGACATAAGATATTTTATGAATGATAGATATGATGATTGACATACGATATTATATGAATGATAGATATGATGATTGACACACGATATTATATGAATGATAGATATGATGATTGACATACGATATTTTATGAATGATAGATATGATGATTGACATACGATATTATATGAATGATAAATATGATGATTGACATACGATATATATGAATGATAGATATGATGATTGACATACGATATTATATGAATGATAGATATGATGATTGACATACGATATTATATGAATGATAGACATGATGATTGACATACGATATATATGATAGATATGATGATTGACATACGATATTATATGAATGATAGATATGATGATTGACATACGATATTATATGAATGATAGATATGATGATTGACATAAGATATTATATGAATGATAGATATGATGATTGACATACGATATTATATGAATGATAGATATGATGATTGACATACGATATTATATGAATGATAGATATGATGATTGACATACGATATTATATGAATGATAGATATGATGATTGACATACGATATTATATGAATGATAGATATGATGATTGACATAAGATATTTTATGAATGATAGATATGATGATTGACATACGATATTATATGAATGATAGATATGATGATTGACATACGATATTATATGAATGATAGATATGATGATTGACATACGATATTATATGAATGATAGATATGATGATTGACATACGATATTATATGAATGATGGATATGATGATTGACATACGATATTATATGAATGATGGATATGATGATTGACATACGATATTATATGAATGATAGATATGATGATTGACATAAGATATTTTATGAATGATAGATATGATGATTGACATACGATATTATATGAATGATAGATATGATGATTGACACACGATATTATATGAATGATAGATATGATTGACATATGATATTTTATGAATGATAGATATGATGATTGACATACGATATTATATGAATGATAGATATGATGATTGACATACGATATTATATGAATGCTAGATATGATGATTGACATACGATATTATATGAATGATAGATATGATGATTGACATAAGATATTTTATGAATGATAGATATGATGATTGACATACGATATTATATGAATGATAGATATGATGATTGACACACGATATTATATGAATGATAGATATGATGATTGACACACGATATTTTATGAATGATAGATATGATGATTGACATACGATATTATATGAATGATAGATATGATGATTGACACACGATATTATATGAATGATAGATATGATGATTGACATACGATATTATATGAATGATGGGTATGATGATTGACATACGATATTATATGAATGATAGATATGATGATTGACATACGATATTATATGAATGATGGATATGATGATTGACATACGATATTATATGAATGATGGATATGATGATTGACATACGATATTATATGAATGATAGATATGATGATTGACGTACGATATTATATGAATGATAGATATGATGATTGACATAAGATATTTTATGAATGATAGATATGATGATTGACATAAGATATTTTATGAATGATAGATATGATGATTGACATACGATATTATATGAATGATAGATATGATGATTGACATACGATATTATATGAATGATAGATAATTATGATGATTGACATACGATATTATATGAATGATGGATATGATGATTGACATACGATATTATATGAATGATAGATATGATGATTGACATACGATATATATGAATGATAGATATGATGATTGACATACGATATTATATGAATGATAGATATGATGATTGACATAAGATATATATGATAGATATGATGATTGACATACGATATTATATGAATGATAGATATGATGATTGACATACGATATTATATGAATAATAGATATGATGATTGACATAAGATATTTTATGAATGATAGATATGATGATTGACATACGATATTTTATGAATGATAGATATGATGATTGACATACGATATTATATGAATGATAGATATGATGATTGACATACAATATTTTATGAATGATAGATATGATGATTGACATACGATATTATATGAATGATAGATATGATGATTGACATACGATATTATATGAATGATAGATATGATGATTGACATACGATATTATATGAATGATGGATATGATGATTGACATACGATATTATATGAATGATAGATATGATGATTGACATACGATATATATGAATGATAGATATGATGATTGACATACGATATTATATGAATGATAGATATGATGATTGACATAAGATATATATGATAGATATGATGATTGACATACGATATTATATGAATGATAGATATGATGATTGACATACGATATTATATGAATAATAGATATGATGATTGACATAAGATATTTTATGAATGATAGATATGATGATTGACATACGATATTTTATGAATGATAGATATGATGATTGACATACGATATTATATGAATGATAGATATGATGATTGACATACGATATTTTATGAATGATAGATATGATGATTGACATACGATATTATATGAATGATAGATATGATGATTGACATGCGATATTATATGAATGATAGATATGATGATTGACATACGATATTATATGAATGATGGATATGATGATTGACATACGATATTATATGAATGATAGATATGATGATTGACATACGATATTATATGAATGATGGATATGATGATTGACATACGATATTATATGAATGATTGATATGATGATTGACATACGATATTATATGAATGATAGATATGATGATTGACATACGATATTATATGAATGATAGATATGATGATTGACATACGATATTATATGAATGATAGATATGATGATTGACACAAGATATTATATGAATGATAGATATGATGATTGACATACGATATATATGAATGATAGATATGATGATTGACATACGATATTATATGAATGATAGATATGATGATTGACATACGATATTATATGAATGGTAGATATGATGATTGACATACGATATTATATGAATGATAGATATGATGATTGACATACGATATTATATGAATGATAGATATGATGATTGACATACGATATATATGATAGATATGATGATTGACATACGATATTATATGAATGATAGATATGATGATTGACATAAGATATTTTATGAATGATAGATATGATGATTGACATACGATATTATATGAATGATAGATATGATGATTGACATACGATATTATATGAATGATAGATATGATGATTGACATACGATATTATATGAATGATAGATATGATGATTGACATACGATATTATATGAATGATAGATATGATGATTGACATACGATATTATATGAATGATAGATATGATGATTGACATACGATATTATATGAATGATAGATATGATGATTGACATACGATATATATGATAGATATGATGATTGACATACGATATTATATGAATGATAGATATGATGATTGACATAAGATATTATATGAATGATAGATATGATGATTGACATGCAATATTATATGAATGATAGATATGATGATTGACATACGATATTATATGAATGATAGATATGATGATTGACATACGATATTATATGAATGATAGATATGATGATTGACATACGATATTATATGAATGATAGATATGATGATTGACATACGATATTATATGAATGATAGATATGATGATTAACATACGATATATATGATAGATATGATGATTTACATACGATATTATATGAATGATAGATATGATGATTGACATACGATATTATATGAATGATAGATATGATGATTGACATAAGATATTATATGAATGATAGATATGATGATTGACATACGATATTCTATGAATGATAGATATGATGATTGACATACGATATTATATGAATGATAGATATGATGATTGACATACGATATTATATGAATGATAGATATGATGATTGACATAAGATATTTTATGAATGATAGATATGATGATTGACATACGATATTATATGAATGATAGATATGATGATTGACATACGATATTATATGAATGATAGATATGATGATTGACATACGATATTATATGAATGATGGATATGATGATTGACATACGATATTATATGAATGATGGATATGATGATTGACATACGATATTATATGAATGATAGATATGATGATTGACATAAGATATTTTATGAATGATAGATATGATGATTGACATACGATATTATATGAATGATAGATATGATGATTGACACACGATATTATATGAATGATAGATATGATGATTGACATACGATATTTTATGAATGATAGATATGATGATTGACATACGATATTATATGAATGATAAATATGATGATTGACATACGATATATATGAATGATAGATATGATGATTGACATACGATATTATATGAATGATAGATATGATGATTGACATACGATATTATATGAATGATAGATATGATGATTGACATACGATATATATGATAGATATGATGATTGACATACGATATTATATGAATGATAGATATGATGATTGACATACGATATTATATGAATGATAGATATGATGATTGACATAAGATATTATATGAATGATAGATATGATGATTGACATACGATATTATATGAATGATAGATATGATGATTGACATACGATATTATATGAATGATAGATATGATGATTGACATACGATATTATATGAATGATAGATATGATGATTGACATACGATATTATATGAATGATAGATATGATGATTGACATAAGATATTTTATGAATGATAGATATGATGATTGACATACGATATTATATGAATGATAGATATGATTATTGACATACGATATTATATGAATGATAGATATGATGATTGACATACGATATTATATGAATGATAGATATGATGATTGACATACGATATTATATGAATGATGGATATGATGATTGACATACGATATTATATGAATGATGGATATGATGATTGACATACGATATTATATGATGATTGACATACGATATTATTTGAATGATAGATATGATGATTGACATACGATATTTTTTATATCCATTTGGCCCCATTCAGCCAACTATTTTAATAAGTTTATCCCCATCTAGGTGTCGATTTCTTCCTGGCGAGCGATAGCGAGCCATCATTACATGAAGAAATCCGGCTTCGCCGGAGATATTTTTCTATCGAAAAATGTACAAATTTAGCCTGCTGTCAAACAAAAATTAAAAATATGCTGGCTCGCTACCGCTCACCAGTAAAAAAAATGACACCTGGATGGGGATAAACGTCTTAAATCAGTAGGCTGAATGGGGCCAAATGGATACAAGCCAGAGAAAGAGAGGGCAGGACAGAAATAACAGCCAGCAGGTGACCCCCCCTTAATTAAGGTGTTGATTCCTTCCTTTCTGCTGTGCTTGAACATGATACCTTATAATACGGGTCACAAGATTTGGAGACAATTATACTGTCGTTCACACCATCTAAGAATAAGGTCAGACATTTTCTTTTGCTATCAGTTGGTGACCATATAGGGTGTGTTTTCTTGATGAGTCGGTTTAGCCAGATTTGTTGGTAGAACTGCGGGAATGATCAGATCAGTTCAGACAAACCCTGACGTTTGGCAAAAGCTCGAACATCCATTTGGTCAGCAGTACCCCACACTATCCACTGTGCTATCGCCTCCCAAATGTCCGAACAATATTGGAAATCATCAATATCTAAATTAGTTCATCGGCCGGCTAACCAAAATTCATTAACATTCATTAGTAAATTTAGAGTAGTAAGAAAGAGACCGAGAATGTCTCCTGGAGATATTAACTAATAATCTGTGCAGAATGAAGTTACCTATTTCCATACGACCTTCTCTAGAAAGCTCATCTCATAAAAAGAGATAGACTTGTCCATAGCCCTTAGAAGCTATCTGGCATGGTAAAATGCGTCTTGGAGTCCCACCTAGTGGTCACTCTCAGCTCAAGGCATCGAATACCTTTTCATAAGGGCAGCTCGATGTCAAACTTCTCGTTTGGAAACTTTAATTGAAAATTGTCCTTCATTTCAAGACATGATGTTGCAAAAAACTATCAAAAGTGCCATTATTTACATCTCAAATTAAAGTCTCAAGTTAATTTGCCATTTTATTGAAGGAATATCTCGAGGAAGCTGTCAAACCCTGCACCCTTCACTTAAAAGTTAAAAATGTCTTGTCCAAAATAATATATACAAATTAGCTCCGTTACGAATGTTGCATGGTTTTATAGTTTCCGGTAAACAATAATCCTGCATTTGATCATTAAGATATATACATTGGGATTCAAGTAATAAAACTACAGGCATAATGAGAGCTATAAAATACCAGAGAAGAAAAATAATTGAGATATCTTAGTTGTTAATTGCTCAGACGATAAAAAGAGAGAGAGAATGGTGCTAATCTCTCTCTCTCTCTCTCTCTCTCTCTCTCTCTCTCTCTCTCTCTCTCTCTCTCTCTCCATATATATATATATATATATATATATATATATATATATATATATATATATATATACATTTGTCTATTTATCTGTGTATATGTATCTAACATTTTTTTTATCTATCTAAATATCTATTTATCTATCAACCTATCTGTCTTCCTCTCCACCTTTTGTTCTCTCTGACAAAAACAACAGGGTAAGAAAACTCGTGGGAAATATTTTTTGTCTACAATGGTGTGGCTTTTACTTCTGTTTGTGTAGTGTTTACTTCTGTTTGTGTAGTGTTTACTTCTGTTTGTGTAGTGTTTACTTCTGTGTGTGTAGTGTTTACTTCTGTGTGTGTAGTGTTTACTTCTGTGTGTGTAGTGTTTACTTCTGTGTGTGTAGTGTTTACTTCTGTTTGTGTAGTGTTTACTTATGTTTGTGTAGTGTTTACTTCTGTTTGTGTAGTGTTTACTTCTGTTTGTGTAGTGTTTACTTCTGTGTGTGTAGTGTTTACTTCTGTGTGTGTAGTGTTTACTTCTGTGTGTGTAGTGTTTATTTCTGTGTGTGTAGTTTACTTCTGTGTGTGTAGTGTTTACTTCTGTTTGTGTAGTGTTTACTTCTGTTTGTGTAGTGTTTACTTCTGTTTGTGTAGTGTTTACTTCTGTTTGTGTAGTGTTTACTTCTGTGTGTGTAGTGTTTACTTCTGTGTGTGTAGTGTTTACTTCTGTGTGTGTAGTGTTTACTTCTGTGTGTGTAGTGTTTACTTCTGTTTGTGTAGTGTTTACTTCTGTTTGTGTAGTGTTTACTTCTGTGTGTGTAGTGTTTACTTCTGTTTGTGTAGTGTTTACTTCTGTTTGTGTAGTGTTTACTTCTGTGTGTGTAGTGTTTACTTCTGTGTGTGTAGTGTTTATTTCTGTGTGTGTAGTGTTTATTTCTGTGTGTGTAGTGTTTACTTCTGTGTGTGTAGTGTTTACTTCTGTGTGTGTAGTGTTTACTTCTGTTTGTGTAGTGTTTACTTCTGTTTGTGTAGTGTTTACTTCTGTTTGTGTAGTGTTTACTTCTGTTTGTGTAGTGTTTACTTCTGTTTGTGTAGTGTTTACTTCTGTGTGTGTAGTGTTTACTTCTGTGTGTAGTGTTTACTTCTGTGTGTGTAGTGTTTACTTCTGTTTGTGTAGTGTTTACTTCTGTTTGTGTAGTGTTTATTTATGTGTGTGTAGTGTTTATTTCTGTGTGTGTAGTGTTTACTTCTGTGTGTGTAGTGTTTACTTCTGTGTGTGTAGTGTTTACTTCTGTGTGTAGTGTTTACTTCTGTTTGTGTAGTGTTTACTTCTGTTTGTGTAGTGTTTACTTCTGTTTGTGTAGTGTTTACTTCTGTTTGTGTAGTGTTTACTTCTGTTTGTGTAGTGTTTACTTCTGTGTGTGTAGTGTTTACTTCTGTGTGTGTAGTGTTTACTTCTGTGTGTAGTGTTTACTTCTGTGTGTAGTGTTTACTTCTGTTTGTGTAGTGTTTATTTCTGTGTGTGTAGTGTTTATTTCTGTGTGTGTAGTGTTTATTTCTGTGTGTGTAGTGTTTACTTCTGTGTGTAGTGTTTACTTCTGTTTGTGTAGTGTTTACTTCTGTTTGTGTAGTGTTTACTTCTGTTTGTGTAGTGTTTACTTCTGTTTGTGTAGTGTTTACTTCTGTGTGTGTAATGTTTACTTCTGTGTGTGTAGTGTTTACTTCTGTGTGTGTAGTGTTTACTTCTGTTTGTGTAGTGTTTACTTCTGTTTGTGTAGTGTTTCTCTTTCTCTCTTGTAGTCTTCATTGTATTCTTGCAGTTAGGAGTATTATCGTCCACATTTTAATTAATTAATGCATTGTACGTCAAACCGTCCTGGTGGTGTAATGGTTAGTGTTTATAAAGCTGTGTGTGATAACCCAGGTTCGAATCCCAGGGGATCACATATATGCTTTCATTAATTTCATTGCAGGTGTTTGGTGTTGTGGTGAAATACATAAACTATAGAATATATACTGTGAATAGACAGGTGACAGTAATTAGGTAATTAGCTAAGCAACGTGGGTAATTCGTACAGGTGACTGATTGTGTATAGTCGAGAGTTCCTCACCTTCTTTTTGACAATTATAATTGACCAGACAAATACTGTAGTTTGAGTTTTGTTAACAGTGAAATTCGTCAAGGTTCTCATAATCAGCAGGAAATTAGTCGATTATCTAAAGACTGAATGGAATTAATAAAACCTGGCCTATACCAAGACTAACCCTAGTTTTTGCTTCCTTCCGTATCTCAGACGGTATTGTGCAGCATAATTTACTGGTTCGGCTCAATGGTTTAAGGAGGGAGTTTAGTTTGCTCTCTAAACCTCTATCAAGCTTAAAAAAAACACCCACAAGACCTCCCTTCGATATGAATTTGTACATTTTTCGGTAGAAAAACATCCCTGCCGAAGGCTGATTCCTCTTCAAATACTGGCTCGCTATCGCTTGCCAGGAAAAATAGACACCTAAATGGCACGAAAGGTTGGCAAAGAAATGGGGCAAAAGGTCTGAAAATCGCCAAACTAATGGGGCGAATGTCTTGAAATCTCATAACTAATAGGGTTAAACATGAGGGAGGAGGAGGACTCGACAAACCAACTGCCTCCCTTTAATTGGTTTACTTAATATATAGTTAGCATTTGCATTATCTTTAATTTACATATTTTAGAAACTCTTAAGGGGAGATTTCCACTTGAGGGATTTTTTTATGGACTCCTTTCTCCCTCATGTTTAGCCCCATAGCTTTTCTAATTTTAAGACGTTCGCCACATTATTTTGACGATTTTAAGAATTTTCGACCCATTTTTGTCAATTTTAAGACTTTTCGTGCCATTTAGGTGTCGATTTTATCCTGGCGAGCGATAGCGAGCCTGTAATTTAAGAAGAACCGGCCTTCAGCCGGGACATTTTTCTACCGACAAATGTACAAATTTATCTTGAAAGGGCCTCAAGGGGGTGTAATTTTAAGCTTGATGGCAGTCTAGGGAATCAACTAAAAACCTCCCCTTAATCTCTTATCGAAAGCTCTTGATTGAGTATGGCACAATTATCTTAATTTGTAAATGTCCCTCCTTCAGTTTCTGTCAATGTATCAACTACGGTGTTCTTCAGGGTTCTGTCCTGTCTCCTGTTAGCTTCATGATAATCCATAACCCTTTGAGTACCAGCGACGTGTGTTATCATTCATGCTAGCTGTATGTAGACGATATTATGCAGCTTAGGAAGGATCTGTGGTAGTTAAGGGGAGGTTTCCACTTGAGGGATTTTTTTCTTGACTCCTTTCTCCCTCATGTATAGCCCCATTGCTTTTCTATTTTTAAGACGTTCGCCCCATTATTTTGACGATTTTATTAACTTTCGACCCATTTATGTCAATTTTAAGACCTTTCGTGCCATTTAGGTGTCGATTTTATCCTGGCGAGCGATAGCGAGCCTGTAATTTAAGAGGAACCGGCCTTCATCCGGGACATTTTTCTACCGAAAAATGTACAAATTTATCTTGAAAGGGGCTCAAGGGGGTGTAATCTTAAGCTTGATGGATACCTAGAGACCAAACTAAAAACCTCCCCTTAAAAGGGTTGGTTGAGATAGTTTGAAGCCTTATTATGGCTTGTGGTTCTTGCTAAGTTGAATAATATCGCCTAATAGTCTCCAGACTGTAATGCAAAGGACGTCACCGGTACTGTACGGGTTAACAATCTCATGTTCTTGACGCAATGTTGAGCCTATTGGGGATACTTTAAAGCCTTTGTTACCATCAGGGGTATTTATAAACCTTTAGTTTAGTTACTTCAACCTCTGCAGTTGTCTTTGAGTTAGCTGTGTTGAGCCTATTAGGGATACTTTAAAGCCTTTGTTACCATCAGGGGTATTTAGAAACCTTTAGTTTAGTTACTTCAACCTCTGCAGTTGTCTTTGAGTTAGCTGTGTTGAGCCTATTGGGGATACTTTAAAGCCTTTGTTACCATCAGGGGTATTTATAAACCTTTAGTTTAGTTACTTCAACCTCTGCAGTTGTCTTTGAGTTAGCTGTGTTGAGCCTATTAGGGATACTTTAAAGCCTTTGTTACCATCAGGGGTATTTATAAACTTTTAGTTTAGTTACTTCAACCTCTGCAGTTGTTTTTGAGTTAGCTGTGTTGAGCCTATTAGGGATACTTTAAAGCCTTTGTTACCATCAGGGGTATTTATAAACCTTTAGTTTAGTTACTTCAACCTCTGCAGTTGTCTTTGAGTTAGCTGTGTTGAGCCTATTGGGGATACTTTAAAGCCTTTGTTACCATCAGGGGTATTTATAAACCTTTAGTTTAGTTACTTCAACCTCTGCAGTTGTCTTTGAGTTAGCTGTGTTGAGCCTATTAGGGATACCTTAAAGACTTTATTACCATCAGGGGTATTTACAAACCTTTAGTTTAGTTACTTCAACCTCTGCAGTTGTCTTTGAGTTAGCTGTGTTGAGCCTATTAGGGATACCTTAAAGACTTTATTACCATCAGGGGTATTTACAAACCTTTAGTTTAGTTACTTCAACCTCTGCAGTTGTCTTTGAGTTAGCTGTGTTGAGCCTATTAGGGATACCTTAAAGACTTTATTACCATCAGGGGTATTTACAAACCTTTAGTTTAGTTACTTCAACCTCTGCAGTTGTCTTTGAGTTAGCTGTGTTGAGCCTATTAGGGATACTTTAAAGCCTTTGTTACCATCAGGGGTATTTACAAACCTTTAGTTTAGTTACTTCAACCTCTGCAGTTGTCTTTGCGTTAGCTGTGTTGAGCCTATTGGGGATACTTTAAAGCCTTTGTTACCATCAGGGGTATTTAGAAACCTTTACTTTAGTTACTTCAACCTCTGCAGTTGTCTTTGAGTTAGCTGTGGGCATAAAACTAATTTTGGAGAGGTAATTATAAGAGTGAGAGAACTGTATTTCTTATTGCTAATATGGCAACCTCTGCGTCATATGAGTCTGAAGGGGTTAATGTCAATCATTCTGGTGAAATGCTTTATCCCCTTAGCTATGATGACATCTTTTTGAATTTATTATGTTTGAAATTAATGAAGTACAAAGGAAAATAGCAACGACATAACTTCCATTTAATCCTTACGAGGCTGTTTGAAATTAATGAAGTACAAAGGAAAATAGCAACGACCTAATTTTGTTTAATCCTTACGAGGCTGTTTGGACATTCCTGCGCTCAATGGCATTATGTTTACCCCTCGATCGTAATAGAAATACGTTGCCTCACGAAAGTGAAAGGCCTTTCCACTTATCTTAAGGGGAGATCTCCACTTGAGGGATTTTTTTCTTGGCCCCTTTCTCCCTCATGGTTAGCCCCATTGCTTTTGATATTATAAAACGTTTGCACCATTAGTTTAGCGATTTTAAGAACTTTCACCCCATATTAACCCTCTCCGACATATGACGCGATTTTGACCCTATTGGGGATACTTTAAAGCCTTTGTTACCATCAGGGGTATTTGAAAACCTTTAGTTTACTTACTTCAACCTCTGCAGTTGTCTTTGAGTTAGCTGTGTTGAGCCTATTGGGGATACTTTAAAGCCTTTGTTACCATCAGGGGTATTTATAAACCTTTAGTTTAGTTACTTCAACCTCTGCAGTTGTCTTTGAGTTAGCTGTGTTGAGCCTATTGGGGATACTTTAAAGCCTTTGTTACCATCAGGGGTATTTACAAACCTTTAGTTTAGTTACTTCAACCTCTGCAGTTGTCTTTGAGTTAGCTGTGTTGAGCCTATTGGGGATACTTTAAAGCCTTTGTTACCATCAGGGGTATTTACAAACCTTTAGTTTAGTTACTTCAACCTCTGCAGTTGTCTTTGAGTTAGCTGTGGGCAGAAAACTAATTTTGGAGAGGTAATTATAAGAGTGAGAGAACTGTATTTCTTATTGCTAATCTGGCAACCTCTGCGTCATATGAGTCGGAAGGGGTTAAGACCTTTCGTGCAATTCAGGTGTCGATTTTATCCTGGCGAGCGATAGCGAGCCTGTAATTTAAGAGGAACCGGCCTTCGGCCGGGACATTTTTCTACCGAAAAATGTACAAATGTATCTTGAAAGGGACTCAAGGGGGTGTAATTTTAAGCTTGATGGAGGTCTAGGGAACAAACTAAATACCTCCCCTTAACCCTGATGTTATCCAGTGTCATTTGAAAGATCAATTGTGAAGTACTTGTTTATATTTATCTTGTCAAAACAAAATGTACTACTGAATTAGGTCTACTCGTAACTTGGGACGATCACATAATTTCCTTAAACCTAAAAAAGAAAGAGGTCCACGAAGTCTGCTGCAGACATTACTACACCGAGAATATTATGACTGTACCATCAACCAACCTCCTCAAGGGGGGGGGGGGGGGGATGGTTCGCTTTTTGGTCCATTTTGTTCATATATTAACCCTTTCATTACCAGGGCTGTATGTTTTATTGTATCAGCTATATTTAGACGATTTTAGGAAGCTTAGGAAGGATCTGTGGTAGTGAAAGGGGTTAATTCCGATAGTTTGTACACACTACCATCTTAAGGGGAGGTTTCTAGTTTGTTTCCTACTCCTCCAGCAAGCTTAAAATTTCACCCCCTTGACCCCCTTTCAAGATAAATTTGTACATTTTTCGATAGAAAAATGTCCCGGCCGAAGGCCGATTACTCTTAAATTACAGGCTCGCTATCGCTCGCCAGGATAAAATCGACACTAAATGGCACGAAAGGTTTTAAAATTGACAGAATGGGGCGGAAATTCTTAAAAATCACCAAACTAATGGGGCAAACGTCTTAAAATCTCAAAAGCAATGGGGCTAGACATGAGGGAGAAAGGAGTCAATAAAAAAAGTCCCTCAAGTGGAAATCTCCCCTTAAGCCGAATTAAACTATCTAAAAACAGCACAAATCACGTGATCGGTATTGAAGGGGTTAATTATTTGTATAGTTTCCTCCCTAGACCTCCACCAAACTTAAAAACAAAGAAACATTCATTAGATCCCCCTTCTAGTTCAATTTGTACATTTTTCGGTAGAAAAATGTCACGGCTCAAAATTACAGGCTCACTTTCGTCTGCCAGGAACAAATCGACACCTAAATAGCACGAAAGGTTTTAATGTTGACAAAGCAATAGAGCGAAAGGTCTTAAAATTGACACACTAATGGGGCAAACGTCTTAAAATCTCCAAACTATTATGGTAAACATGAGGAAGAAGAGGGCCCAGAAAAACAAGCCCTCTCCCCTTAAATGTACAGCATAATATAATGTTTCCATCAACACTCGTCCATATTTCACGTTTATTGATTCCAACACAATGGCACTTTCGCTTTGTCAGTGTTCCAAGTTGTTTGTGTACAGTCGCGCTAAAAAGTCGCGTCTCAGCTGTCATTACCTACGTTTGCCTCGCTCCGTGCTCTATTAAGGGGAGGTATTTAGTTTGTTCCCTAGACCTCCATCAAGCTTAAAATTACACCCCCTTGAGTCCCTTTCAAGATAAATTTGTACATTTTTCGGTAGAAAAATGTCCCGGCCAAAGGCCAGTTCCTCTTAAATTACAGGCTCGCTATCGCTCGCCAGGATAAAATCGACACCTGAATTGCACGAAAGGTCTTAATATGGGGTGAAAGTTCTTAAAATCGCTAAACTAATGGGGCAAACGTTTTATAATATCAAAAGCAATGGGGCTAAACATGAGGGAGAAAGGGGTCAAGAAAAAAATCCCTCAAGTGAAAATCTCCCCTTAATGTCTGTCAGTTGTTGAATAGGGTGGATACGTGTAGGATCATATGTTTGTATATCTCACTTGAAACGAATAAATCAAGTTTTAAATATTAGTGATACCAATTATTGATCAAAACATACATGGTGCCGAGACTTACTGTACAGTAGCCCACAGTAGTTTGCTTATCATCCGTGATCTTATTACTGAGAATAAAGCTGTGTTTTAAGGGAGCCCACCTCGCTTTTTTTTTCTTTCTCTCTCTCTCTCTTTGGCTTGTATCCATTCGGCCCCATTCAGCCTACTGTTTTAAGACGTTTACCCCCCATCCAGGTGTCAATAGTTTCCTGGCGAGCGGTAGCAAGCCAGCTTATATATATTTTTGTTTTGACAGCAAGCTAAATTTATACATTTTTCGATAGATAAAAAGTCTCCGGTCCGGATTTCTCCCTACAATGCTGGCTCGCTGTCGCTCGCCAGGAAGAAATCGACACCTGGATGGGGATAAACGTCTTACAACAGTTGGCTGAATGGGGCCGAATGGATACAAGCCAGGGAAAGAGAGAAAAGGAGAGAAAGATAAAAACAAAGCTGGCTCGCCTCTTGATCCCTACTGTACCGGTGACGCCTCTTTAAGGGGAGATATCCACTTGAGGGATTGTTTTCTTGACTCCTTTCTCCCTCATGTTTAGCCCCATTGTTTTTTTAATTTTAAGACGTTTGCCCCATTATTTTGACGATTTTAAGAACTTTCAACCCATTTCTGTCAATTTTAAGACCTTTCGTGCCATTTAGGTGTCGATTTTATCCTGGCGAGCGATAGCGAGCCTGTAATTTAAGAGGAACCGGCTTTCAGCCGGGACATTTTTCTACCGAAAAATGTACAAATTTATCTTGAAAGGAGCTCAAGGGGGTGTAATGTTAAGCTTGAAGGATATCTAGGGACCAAACTAAAAACCTCCCCTTAATAGAATCCTGGCTAGTCTTAGACGATTTCATTCAGTCCAACAACTAACTGGCTTCTAACTATCTCACTTAAGGGGCGTCACCGGCTTTTGTTTTTTATCTTTCTCTCCTTTTCTATCTTTCCCTGGCTTGTATCCATTTTGTGCAGTTTAAGAAGGATGGTCCTGTGGTAGTGAAAATGTTTGAGTGAGATACTCCGTAGCCTGTTGATTGCTGGAGGCCCATTTTCAACTGAATAAAATCGTCTAATAGTAGCCAGTCAAGGGGGGATGGTTCACTTTTTGGTCGATTTGTTTTCGTATATTTATTATTTTTCTAGTTGCCTCCGTAGACCTCCATAAAAAAAAAAAAAAAAAAAAAAAAAAAAAAAAACAGGATCCCCTTTCAAGATATATTTGTACATTATTCGATAGAAAAAATTCCCGGCCGAAGGCCGGTTCCTTCTAAATTACAAGCTCGCTATCGCTCGCCAGGAAAAAACATGACACCTAAAAGACATGATCAGTCTTAATATTGACAGAGAAAAGGGGCGAAAGGTCTTATAATCGCCAAACCAATGGGCCGAACGGCTTATAATCTGGAAACTAATGGAGCTAAGCATGAAGAAGAAGGGAGACCGGAAAAGCTGCCCCCACCTCTCCTCGACGCCCGTCCGGTGATACGTAATAGTTTCAAGGTCGATCAATGTATACGCTTTATTACTCCATTCATTCTCTCTCTCTCTCTCTCTCTCTCTCTCTCTCTCTCTCTCTCTCTCTCTCTCTCTCTCTCTCTCTCTTTCAAAAGTATGGTGAGGCCCCACCTTGAATATGGTGTGCAGTTCTGGTCACCTTATCTGATCAAGGACATTGTAAGACTCGAGTCAGTACAGCGTAGAGCGACGAAGATGATACTCATTAAGAAATAAACCATATGAAGAAAGACTTAAACGATTGAACCTGTTCTCATTAAAAAAGAGGAGGTTGAGGGGTCAGCTTATTGAGTGCTTTAAGATACTAAAAGGTTTCGACAAAGTCGATGTAAATGCACTATTCACATTAAACAATACTAATCAAACTCGCGGAAATGGAATGAAATTAAAAACCAAAAAGGCAAACCTAGATGTCACAAAGAGTTTCTTCACCTACAGTGTGGCGACAGAGTGGAATAAACTACCAGCGAGAGTGGTGGAGAGCGACACAATAAACGCTTTCAAGGGAAGGCTTGACCTCTATCTGCAGAGGGCTGGGGTGATATGAAAAAAAAAAATAAAAAAAAATGTATGTATATGTATGTGTGTGCACTGTACAGTATGTATATATATACTGTATATATATATGTATGTATGTGTGTATGTATGTATGTGTATATGTGTGTGTGTGTGTATATGTGTGTACCGGTGTATATATGTATATATATGTATGTATGTGTATATATATATATGTATATATATATATATATATATATATATATATATATATATATATATATGTATGTGTATGTGTTACTCAGTTACTCAGTTACTTGTTCGTCAAGGGGAATCCACGCAATGCGAGCTAAGCTCATTATTATCGCGCCTCATTAACTGGGAATGTATTGCGTGAAATGCATGTTAAGTGTTTTATGTACTGTTGGAATGGCTGTGGATGTGTGTGTAGTCTGTATTTTAGCCAATTGGCGACATCGGAAACGAAGGCTTAGGGTGGATCTGTATGGTACCATTCTCACTATAGATGGTACCGTCTCGCCCGAAGGCTTAGGTAGCCATCAGCTTAGGTGAACCATATGATACCCATCTCGCCTTGTACCATTTTTGCCAACCCCAGATGGGACGTCACAACGTCGTCCACTTATTCCAGGTACCTATTTACAGCTAGGTGAACTGAGGCTAACACATGAAAGGAGACAAGCCCAATTTGTCTCCGCCCGGCCGGGGATTGAACCCCCGACCCCTCGTGTGTGAGACGAGAGCTCTACCTACTAGGCTACGGGCTGTGTATGTGTGTATGTGTATGTATGCATATATGCATATATAGTTTGTAAGGCCAGACTGCCTAGTAAGGACCTTGAGGTCTGTGTGGTCTGTGTATCTATGTAGCTCTATGTAGCTCTCTCTCTCTCTCTCTCTCTCTCTCTCTCTCTCTCTCTCTCTCTCTCTCTCTCTCTTTATGGCCTCATATCGTTGCGGTAAGATGTGATGGCAGCCTCATTGTAAAGCGAGAGAGAGAGAGAGAGTGTGTGTGTGTGTGTGTTAGTGTGAGAGAGTGTGAGAGTGAAAGTGTATGTGTTTGGTAGTGAAAATGTGTGAGAGAGAGAGAGAGAGAGATTATTAATACATCATTCATATTACGTTTGTAATAGATAGAATATGAAATTAATAACGAAAAACTATATGTGCGTGAGAGAGAGAGAGAGAGAGAGAGAGAGAGAGAGAGAGAGAGAGAGAGAGAGAGAGAGAGAGAACATTACAATACCCTTTCGTGCCCAGAAGTATTAAGCATATCATATCCGCTTTTATATGTTTGTATGTATGAGAGAAGAATACAACACAACATCACAATAGAAATGAGAGTGAGAGCGAGAGTGCTTGGTTGGGGGCTATCTAATTCACTAGGGAGATAATATTACTCTCTCTCTCTCGCTCGCTCGCTTCCTCTCTCTCTCTCTCTCTCTCTCTCTCTCTCTCTCTCTCTCTCTCTCTCTCTCTCTCTCTTCTCTCTCTCTCTCTCTCCATATATATATATATATATATATATATGTATATATATGTGTGTGTGTGTCATTATGTACTCTCTGTATATGTATGTGTATGTACGTATATGTGTTTCTGTATGTACGTTTATGTGTGTATGTATATATGTGTGTGTGTGTGTGTGTGTGTGTGTGATCCAATAATGCACCCCATTCTGGCTGAGTTATGTCCGCTTGTAATACCTTGCTGAGAGAGAGAGAGAGAGAGAGAGAGAGAGAGAGAGAGAGAGAGAGAGAGAGAGAGAGAGAGAGAGCGAATATGCCCTGCCACACCTCTAACAGCATTTCAACAAACACTCATCAATTGTCTCTAATCTCTCAACCCAATATCTTCTCATATGAGCTGATTGGGCAGTACAAGTGTAACCCTTTCTGTAACGGAGACGTCTTGTTTATTGGATCTCAGCGACATTTACACAGCTTAGGAAGGATCTGTAGTAGTTCAAAGGGTTGGTTGAGATAGTTGGAAGCCTTATTATTGCCAACGGTCCTTCCTAAGCTGAAGAAAAATCGTCTAATAGTGGCCAGAACATGGTGAAAAGGACGTCCCCGGTACTGAATGGGTTAAGGGGAGATTTCCACCTGGAGGATTTTTTTCTGAAGCTCTTTCTCCCTCATGTTTAGCCCCATTGCTTGTGAGATTTAAAGACACTTGCCCCATTAGTTTGGCGATTTTAAGAACCCTCGCCCCATTTCTGTCAATTTTAAGACCATTCGTGCCATTTAGGTGTCGATTTTTTCCTGGCGAGCGATAGCGAGCCTGTAATTTAAGGGGAACCGGCCTTCGGCCGGGACATTTTCTACCGAAAAATGTACAAATTTATCTTGAAAGGGGGTCAAGGGGGAGTAATTTTAAGCTTGATGGAGGTCTAGGGAATCAACTAAAAACCTCCCCTTAATACGATTTTTATGCAGCTTAGGAAAGATATATGGTGGCCAAAAGGAGTAACTGAGATAGCCTTTTAATGGGCAGACGTCCTCCCCAAGCTGAATAAAATCCTCTAATAGTGTCCAGAATATGGTGACAATATACGTGCTCATTTGGCATATTAGGGGAGATCTCCACTTGAGGGATTTTTTTCTGGATCCCTTTCTCCCTCATGTTTAGCCCCATTGCTTTTGATATATGAAACGTTCGCCCCATTAGTTTAGCGATTTTAAGAACTTTCACCCCATATTAAGACCTTTCGTGCCATTCAGGTGTCGATTTTATCCTGGCGAGCGATAGCGAGCCTGTAATTTAAGAGGAACCGGCCTTCGGCCGGAAATTTTTTCTACCGAAAAATGTACACATTTATCTTGAAAGGGACTCAAGGGGGTGTAATTTTAAGCTTGATGGAGGTCTAGGGAACACACTAAATACCTCCCCTTAACCCTTTCCGTACCGGTGACGTCCTTGTACCCTTGTAGTTATTAGATTTTTGTTTCTATGTGAGTGAGGGAGACAAAAGGTAGAACTGCCTGTAGCGAGTGCGTCCCCCATAGTTGAAAGAGTGACAGGGCCAAAATCAAGGGACGTTCGAGCCAAAATGCCTGGACACACGGAGTTTGAAGCAATTTAAGTCATAGGAAGAGGGAAAGACTGATTCTGGGAGAGAGTTCCAGAATTCAGCTGTTGAATAGAAGAAAGTCTGAGAGTAATGTTTCACTCTTGGGTTGGAGAGTTGCACAGAGTAGGGGTGGGATTGTTAAGGGGAGGTTTTTAGTGTGTTTCCTAGACTTCCTTCAAGCTTGAAATTACACCCCCATGACCCCCTTTCAAGATAAATTTGTACATTTTTCGGTAGAAAAATGTCTCGGCCGAAGGCCGGTTTCTCTTAAATTACAGGCTTGCTATCGCTCGCCAGGAAAAAATCGACACCTAAATGGGACGAATGGTCTTAAAAGTGACATAAATGGGGTGAAAGTTCTTAAAATTGCCAAACTAATGGGGCGAACGTCTTAAAATATCAAAAGCAATGGGGCTAAACATGAGGGAGAAAGGGGTAAAGAAAAAAATCCCTCAAGTGGAAATCTCCCCTTAAGTTTGGTTACGTAGCAACCAAACATAAGTCAAATATCAACAGAGAAAAGAAAGTACTTAATTTATGGCAACCCGAGGCATTGTACGATTTATTATATACGTCTGAAATCTATCCCGCAATTAACCTTTTGTAATCGGTTGGTGTTGCTCACTCTAACCGCGCCTATCTTGAAGCGACCATTCATATCCAATTAAGAGTGACCTACAATGTGCTGGCTCAATATTCTTGAAAGGTTGATGGCCTCTCAAGTTCTATTTTAACTCTTTCAGACTCATATGACGCAGAGGTTGTCAGATTAGCAATAAGAAATAGAGTTCTCTCACTCTTATAATTACCTCTCCAAAATTAGTTTTCTGGCCCACAGCTAACTCAAAGACAACTGCAGAGGTTGAAGTAACTAAACTAAAGGTTTCTAAATATCCCTGATGGTAACAGAGGCTTTAAAGTATCCCTAATAGGCTCAACACAGCTAACTCAAAGACAACTGCAGAGGTTGAAGTAACTAAACTAAAGGTTTCTAAATATCCCTGATGGTAACAAAGGCTTTAAAGTATCCCTAATAGGCTCAACACAGCTAACTCAAAGACAACTGCAGAGGTTGAAGTAACTAAACTAAAGGTTTCTAAATATCCCTGATGGTAACAAAGGCTTTAAAGTATCCCTAATAGGCTCAACATTGCGTCATATGTCGGAGAGGGTTAACTTACTTCACAAGGGACTGGAGTTCTGGAAAGGGGGTTCCTGTTGTTATTATTGGCTTACAGTGCGCTGGCTTAATAATCCTGAAGTGTTGATCGCCTCTGAAGTCCTATTTTAACTAACTAACTTCACAAGGGACTGGAGTTCTGGAAAGGGGGCTCCAGTCTTGATGGTATTCTTGGCTGACAGTGTGCTGGCTTAATAATCCCGAAGGGTTGATAGCCTCTGAAGTCCTGTTTTAACTAACTAACTCACATTTTAAGGGGAGGTATTTAGTTTCTTCCCTAGACCTCCATCAAGCTTAAAATTACACCCCCTTGAGTCCCTTTCAAGATAAATTTGTACATTTTTCGGTAGAAAAATTTCCTGGCCGAAGGCCGGTTCCTCTTACATTACAGGCTCGCTATCGCTCGCCAGGATAAAATTGACACCTGAATTGCACGAAAGGTCTTACTATGTGGTGAAAGTTCTTAACATCGCTTAACTAATGGGGCAAACGTTTTATAATATCAAAAGCAATGGGGCTAAACATGAGGGAGAAAGAGGTCAAGAAAAAAATCCCTCAAGTAGAGACCTCTCCTTAACTCCTAATCTGTAACGAGAACAAACAACCAAAATATATGAATACATAACATTTATTAATTTCTTTGATTTAATTAATTAGGTTTATTTGTAGATTATTGTTGGGTTGGTCTGTCTATCTATATATCTATCTATTGCCTGACGCCGCGATCCCGGAAGGGGTGGCCACGAACGAACCAACCCCAATCCGAGGCTGTTCGTTCGTTTTTTTTTTTTTTGCGAAGGTATTTTTTCCGGGTGGGGGTGACAATATTAATTCAATGGAGAGTAGATAGAAAGGTCGATCGAGGTAGTTAAAGGTCGAATGGGCAGGTAGGCGATTGGTAGACAAGGTAGATGATTGATTAGATATGTTAGTTAGTTAGGGAAGAGAGAGCAAGGTTGGACTGTGAGCTGATGGATGTAATTGGTTGGTTCTGAGAGTGAGTGAGTGTGTATGTGTGTGGGTAGGTGAGTGTACTGGAAAGTTAATAATAGTATGTGTGTGTGAGAGAGTTAGATAGCAAAGGTGTGTAAGCATGTGTGTGTGTGTGTGTGTGTGTGTGTGTAAGAGAGAGGGAGGATGCATGTATGTGTGTGGCAGAGAAATTGTGTGTGTATGTGTGTAAGAGAGAGAGAGAGAGAAAGAGCGTGTTTGTGTGTCAAAGAAAGTGTGTGTGTGTGTGTGAGAAAGAGAGAGATAGAGAAACAGGAATACAAGGAAATTAAGATATCTAAGAGCTCTCCCCCCACCCACCCCTCCCCCCGAACCACATCTCTTCACCAAACGACTGGGAGGCACGAAACAGTAGTGGGTATACAGTAAAGGGTGATAACTGTGCTCTCTCTCTCTCTCTCTCTCTCTCTCTCTCTCCATCATTTACTTTCTATTACACTTACACACCACACGGTCACTCACACACACACACCCACACTCACAGAACACACACTCCCCCTCCCCTCTCTCTCTCTCTCTCTCTCTCTCTCTCTCTCTCTCTCTCTCTCTCTCTCTCTCTCTATCCCACACCTCCTCACACACACACATTTAACGACTCGGGGTAGGCTATAAACTCAACCCACATCTCAGATATTTGATCGGTAGCCTTAAAACCTCCCCCCTTCCCTAGACCCCCTCGTGATGAAGGTTAACTGGATCTGCATGCACCCTCACTCTTACTCCCTCCCAATCCCAACCCCACTCCCACTTCTCTCCCTCCCAACCCACTCCCTTCCTCACCCCACTGCCTAGTATCACTCCCACTCCCCACTCCTATAGCTACCCTCCCTACTCCTACCCCGCTTACTCCCAACTCACCCCCATATACAGCATACTCCCTTCCAACTCCCCACTCCTCCCCCATCCCTTCCTCCCCAACTCCCCAACCAAGCCAGTCAGTCCAGTAGCGCCATCTATTATGCATGAACCAAAATGTCCTCAACCCTTCCCTGTCAATATTATATGGTATTCAAGCTGATATGTTCCTATCTTTTATTCTCTCTATATTTTGTAAAGTCTGTGATAGAGCTTAGTATCTGTATATTCTATCTTTTTAGTAGTTTATATATAATTTTAAGCTTGTATTTACCTTATTATTGGCTCAAACAGGATTAATGTTGTCAGGCTCTCCTTATTTTATCATCTTTGTTGAGTCTAGTAGCGCCATCTATTATACATAAACCTAACTGTCTTCAAGCCAATAGGTTCGTTTCTCTTATATTTCCTTGTATATCTCGATCTTATTGTGTTATTTAGTTGTTTATTTTCAGTCTCCTTATTTTATCATCTTTGTCAGTTTCTCCTTATTTTATCATCTTTGTTGAGTCTAGTAGCGCCATCTATTATTCATGAACCAACCTGTCCTGAACCCTTCCCTGTCAATATTATATGGTTTTAAGGTGGATATGTTCGTAAAATCTATGCTCTCTATATTCTTTTAATCCGATATAGTTTAGTATCCATATTTTATTAGTTTGTGAGTTATGCATTCTTCTATATATTTCTATCTTTTTCAAGATCCGATTACGCGTTTCTTTTCTATTTCCTGGCTATTACTAGACGATTTTATGCAGATTAGGAAGGGCATGTGTACGTCAGAGGGTTAATTGAGATAGTCTTTACCCTTATATTTCCCGAAAGGGTTTATGTACCGCACATATCGTTGTTGCGTCTATATTTTAACTCTAAAACCATCATAATATCATAGCATGTAGTATGTATACAGAGGAAATCAAGCAACAACAGATCTAGTGACCCTTCTAGGCTGCTTGTCCTCCAAAACACTGAGGATCAAGTGTCCAAACAGTGGTCCAAACAGGTGTCCAACAGAGAGAATGTACGAGAGTGAAGTGGAAGGACAGAGAGGGAGAGGTCAACCGAGAGAGAGGTGGAAGGATGGAGTTAAGAAAGTATATGCGTGAAAGCGGTGCTGGATGGGAGAAGGGACTGCAACTGACTGGGGGACAGAGGTGCATGGCGGCGATTCGTTCGTGGCCACTCCTGCTGGGATCACGGCGTCCGTAAATAAATTAGAATGATGTAGTATGTATGTATTTATTTCGCGGGTTTAACTTTGTATATATATATATATATATATATATATATATATATATATATATAATTTTTTCCTCGTATCAATGTTAAGGGGAGATTTCCACTTGAGGGATTTTTTTCTTTACCCCTTTCTCCCTCATGTTTAGCCCCATTGCTTTTGAGATTGTAAGACGTTCGCCCCATTAGTTTGGCGATTTTAAGAACTTTCACCCCATTTATGTCACTTTTAAGACCTTTCGTCCCATTTAGGTGTCGATTTTTTCCTGGCGAGCGATAGCGAGCCTGTAATTTAAGAGGAACCGGCCTTCGGCCGGGAAATTTTTCTACCGAAAAATGTACAAATTTAACTTGAAAGGGGGTCATGGGGGTGTAATTTCAAGCTTGATGGAAGTCTAGGAAACACACTAAAAACCTCCCCTTAAACCTCCCTTAACCCTCCCCTTAAACCTCCCCTTAACCCTCCCCTTAAACCTCCCCTTAACCCTCCCCTTAAACCTCCCCTTAACCCTCCCCTTAACCGTTTAACAAAAATATTATAGGGTCAAATTTCTTATATAAATAAAAATGAACCCCATCATGTAGTGTTTATTTATTTATTTGGCGGGTTTGATTAATATATATATTTCCCTGTATCAATATTAGCCGTTTCACCCTCTCCGACATATGACGCGATTTTGAGCCTATTAGGGATACTTTAAAGCCTTTGTTACCATCAGGGGTATTTAGAAACCTTTAGTTTAGTTACTTCAACCTCTGCAGTTGTCTTTGAGTTAGCTGTGTTGAGCCTATTGGGGATTCTTTAAAGCCTTTGTTACCATCAGGGGTATTTAGAAACCTTTAGTTTAGTTACTTCAACCTCTGCAGTTGTCTTTGAGTTAGCTGTGGGCAGAAAACTAATTTTGGAGAGGTAATTATAAGAGTGAGAGAACTCCTTATTGCTAATCTGGCAACCTCTGCGTCATAAATGCGTGAAAGGGTTAACAAAAAATAGTCTAGGGTCAAATATCATATATATACACAACAAAATACTACTCTGTGAATTTTGATTTTTCTGAACTCCCAATTTTTCAGTTCTATTGGCGAGATATGCGCGCTTTATATTATTTGATGTGAAAATAAAAAGGCCTGGTTTGCACAGTCATATGAGATATTATTTGTTTTTGTGTGTTTTTGTTTTTGCAATGGGATGGAACGCGAATATATGCATACACGCATACGCATTTTTGTACACACACACATATATAATTATACACACACACACACACATATACATATTCACACACGAAATAAACCGATTGTTACATTAATATTATTAGTATTGTTATTATTTAAATATGCACACACTAGCGCTTATACGGTATATAACACACACGGGCGCGCACACACGCAGATACACATAAATACACACGTACAAACGCTTATAACACACACACACACAAACATACACTTGCGCGCGCTCTTACCTAATCACGCACACGCACGCAAGCACTCAACACACACACACACACACACACACACACACACACACACACACAAACATACACTTGCGCGCGCTCTTACCTAATCACGCACACACACGCAAGCACTCAACACACACACACACACACAGTAATAAATTGAATTACCAGGTTAATTAAATTCCTCGGCTTATTTCACCAGTTGCCCATTTTTATTTAGTTACCGGTAAATTAATTACTTTTAAAAGCTGTTGTTTATATTAGGAAGAGAGAGAGAGAGAGAGAGAGAGAGAGAGAGAGAGAGAGAGAGAGCGAGCGGGGTGACTGTGTGAGTTCGAGTTTAAAGAGAGAAATAGTGACAAATTATGTGTGCGTGTGTTTAAGTGAGAGAGAGAGAGAGAGAGAGAGAGAGAGAGAGAGAGAGAGCGAGAGCGAGCGGGGTGACTGTGTGAGTTCGAGTTTAAAGAGAGAAATAGAGTGACAAATTATGTGTGCGTGTGTTTAAGTGAGAGAGAGAGAGAGAGAGAGAGCGAGAGCGAGCGGGGTGACTGTGTGAGTTCGAGTTTAAAGAGAGAAATAGAGTGACAAATTATGTGTGCGTGTGTTTAAGTGAGAGAGAGAGAGAGAGAGAGAGAGAGAGAGAGAATGAACACTGGTTGTAATGCGGCACTCACATAACTTGATACATGATTTAGCTTTGTGGAGTTCTGTCAATACTATCTCTCTCTCTCTCTCTCTCTCTGCGCCAGGGCACCCAGGACCAGAAAGCGATTCTGTATCCCAGGTGGCGGCGTGGACGACATTGTTGCGGCTCTGGAAGAGGTTTCCAGGCTCGCCCCCGCAAGCACTACGTACGTCATCCACGTTGGATCTAACGATGTCCAACGGACGCGGTCAGAGGAACTACTTTGCAAGTACCGGCGGCTGATCAGGTCCTTCAAGGAAAAATCTAATAGAATCTTAATTTCAGGAATTGTTCCCCGGATTGACGTAGAAACCGATTCTGCAACATAGCTACCAGTACAAATCGCCGACTAGCCAAACTCTGCAGGGAGGAGAACATCGGCTTTGTCGACACGTGGGATAATTTTTACTATGATAAATCTTTGTTTTCAGGAGATGGTGTACATCTCAATGAAGTAGGAGCTGCACGTCTTGGTCGTCTGCTGAACGATGCAGTCAAGGATTTCCGTTCAAAAAACGGGGTCAACCAGACCCAAGACAGGGTAGTGTAAGTCAAATACGAACTGAAAATTCAGACAACGCACAATCAGTAACATCCAACTCTAATACTCTTAAGGTGTTTTATGTAAATGCTCGTAGCATACGCAATAAATTTTCAGATCTAGAGGAAATCGTGTTTACAGAACATTATGATATAATCGGCATTACAGAATCTTGGTTAAATACGGAAGACAGAGACTTTTTAGCCGAATATACGCTTCCTGGTTATACAATGTTTGAGAAAAGTCGGATCAATAGAAATGGAGGAGGAGTTCTGTTTTTTATAAAGGAAAGTCTTAATCCCGTCTTAATGTCAAAACCTCAAATTGCGAATATAGACATATCTTACGTACTATTAAATAATAAACGAGGAACTAAAATAACACTAGCTTTATTATACAGACCCCCATCTCAATCAGTGCAAACTGACAGTGAAATTTATGAACAAATTGCAGAAATAACTAACATACAAGATACCGTAATTCTTGGCGATTTCAACTTACCCGTGACTAAATGGGGCGATATTCTTACTTCACACTCTGGACACGACCTCTATGCTAACTTGCAAGAGAGTTCACTTTTTCAATTTGTACAATCTCCGACCCGTGGTAATAATGTGCTTGACCTTGTACTCGCAACAAAAGAAGAATTAATAGAGAATTTGAATGTTGGTGATGAATTCAGTAACAGCGACCATCGTACGATAACTTTCACTTTAAAGTTTACTAGTAACAAATCAAATAGCAGCATTGAGAAAGTCCCTAATTTCAAGAAAGCAAATTTTCATAAACTTAAATCAAAACTTAAAGAAACTGACTGGAGCTTTCTGACTAACAATAACGACATAAATGCATCTTGGGAGTGTTTCACAACCACTTACCTTAAGGCAGTGCAAGACTGCATACCATCGAAAATACGGCGTCCAGGCCAAAATGATAAGCCCAAATGGTGGAATAAAGATATTTCAGACTGTCTGCTTGCTAAAAAATTTGCTAATGATAGATTAAAATCCTCACAAAATGACGAAGAACGGGTGAAATTTGTAGAGCTACGACGCAAAGCCAAAAAGTTAATTAAGCAAAGTAAAAAGACCCTGGAGTTACATGTTGCGAATCAAAGTAAAACAAACCCGAAAGAATTCTATAGTTATATCAGAAAGAAAAAAGTAGTTACTTCAACTGTTGGACCGTTAGTCGATGAAAATGGAGAATACACCAAAGACGAAGTACAAATGAGTAATGCCCTCAATACCTTCTTTGCATCAGTTTTTACAACCGAAGACCTCAGTGATATCCCTACACCATCGCCGATTCAGATTGATAATTCAGATGTTCTAAGCAATATCACCGTTACAGAGAGAGAAGTATTGAATTGTTTAGATAAACTCAAGGTAAATAAAACGCCTGGACCTGATACAATCTCACCTAGAGTTCTAAAGGAAGCTAAGGATGAGCTCTCCAAACCACTGACATTGCTATTCAATGAATCCTTGCAGTCTGGGACTATGCCTGATCAGTGGAAGCTAGCCAACGTAACACCGATATTCAAAAAAGGCAGCAAATCCCTACCCAGTAACTATCGTCCAATTAGCTTAACCTCAATTGTATGTAAAATGCTAGAAACGGTCATAAGAGACAGACTCGTAAATCACTTAGAGGCAAATAACTTACTTAAAGATACTCAACACGGCTTTCGTAAAAAACGTTCCTGTTTAACAAACCTCTTAGACTTCTTCCACGATATCTTCAACCTCTACGATGAGAGTAAAGCTGTAGATATTATATACCTTGATTTTCAAAAGGCCTTTGACAAAGTTCCCCACAAACGATTACTGCTAAAACTAAAAGCGCATGGAATACAAGACGGTGTGTTGAAATGGATAGAAAATTGGCTCAGCGACAGAAAGCAAAGAGTAGTCATAAACGGTAAGGCATCTAAATGGACCAATGTAAGTAGTGGGGTACCCCAGGGATCGGTACTGGGACCAATTCTCTTTCTAATTTACATCAACGACATAGATGAGGGTCTCCTGTACAGTCTCGAAATTTGCTGACGATACAAAAATTGCAAATAGCGTACTCTCAAAAGAACAAGTTGACGATATGCAACACAATCTAGATAAATTGTCTTGTTGGGCCCAAATTTGGCAAATGAGTTTCAATGCGGATAAATGTAAAGTACTACATATCGGATACCTAAATGAGAAAGCAAACTATTCGATGAATGGCACTCAGCTTAAGAATGTAAACAAAGAAACCGATCTGGGAGTAACAATATCGAGTAACCTAAAACCGAGTCAACAATGTTCAGAAGTTGTTAAGAAGGCAAACAAAATAATTGGCTTTATTGGCAGGTCATTTGAGCATAAATCCAAAGATGTTATCCTAACCCTTTACAATTCCTTAGTCCGCCCTCTTCTGGAATACTGCGTTCAATCCTGGTGCCCTTATTACCAAAAAGATATAAACAAGCTAGAACGAGTTCAACGTAGAGTTACCAAAATGATACCTAGCCTAAAGAACAAACCATACGAAGAGCGTCTTAGAGAATTAAATCTATTTCCTTTAACCCAGCGCAGATTAAGAGGTGACTTAATTCAAGTGTTCAAAATCATCAAAGGCATCGACAATATGAACTGTAGTAAGTACTTCACTATCGACCAATCTAATTACACGCGGGGAAACGGTTGCAAAATTATTGGTAAATCTTTTAACTCACACGAATCTAAGAATTTCTTCTTCAATCGAGTTGTCAACTTGTGGAATGGGCTTCCCCGAGACGTTATAGACTGCAGCACCGTTGATTCATTTAAACTCCGCTTAGACAAATATCTCGCATCAAACCCGCGACTGACTGCGTTTGTAAATGAATAACTTTATTGTATACCCCCCTCAGTTACTAACCCATCTGTCCCCTACTAACTTCCTAATCCTGCCACGGACATTAGTTCTAGGGCAGTAGTTCCCTTTCCAATGTTCCCTTACCCACTCTAAACCACTGTTTGGACACTTGATCCTCAGTGTTTTGGAGGACAAGCAGCCTAGAAGGGTCACTAGACCTGTTGTTGCTTGATTTCCTTTGTACTCCTTTGTACTCTCTCTCTCTGTCTGTCTCTCTGCCTCTCTCTCTCTCTCTCTCTCTCTCTCTCTCTCTCTCTCTCTCTCTCTCTCTCTCTCTCTCTCTCTCTCTCCAGGATTAATCAGATCTCAAGTATCACGATCTAATTGGTACCCATGAACGAGAATGAAGACAATAAGTGAAGACATGGGGTAACTAATTAAGGCAAGTTGGAAGAAAATAACGCTAAATTAGGTTAACCCTTTCAAACTCCAATACGCGTTTCTGTTCTGTTTTCTGGCTACTATTAGACGATTCTATTCAGATTAGTAACGGTATACGGAAGTCAAAGGGTTGATTGAGATAGTATTTACCCTTTTAATACCCACAGATCCTTCCTAAGCTACATAAACTCGTCTAATGATAGCCAAAAAAAAAAAAAAAAAAAAAAATGCTAAAACGCGCCAGAGCTTGAAGGGGTTAACAAATGACCGGAAATTAGCATAATGAACAAACAAATAATCAGATAAACTTAACGATGGGCAAGTTTTCTGGACCACTTTCTCCCTCATGTTTAGCCCCATTATTTTTCATATGTTAAGCTGTTTGCCCCATTAGTTAGTCGATTTTAAGAACTTTCATCCCATTTTTTCGTCAATGTTTAGACCTTTCGTGCTATTTAGGTGTCAATTTTTTCCCCGGCGAACGATAGTGAGCCTGTAATGTTGGAAGAACCGGCCTTCGGCCGGGAAATTTTTCTACCGAAAAATATACAAATTAATTTAGAAGGGGGATCTAATGGATGTAATTTTTTTAATTTGATGGAGGTCTAGGGAGGAAACTAGAAAAATAATGAATACATGCAAAAATCTCCCAAAACGTGAACCATCCCCCCTTAAAGCAGTGAATAACGAGTGGAAAAGCGGATATTGCAGGACAAAGGAAGGCATGCTTATAATAACAAAATAGACTCATTTGAATATAACCATGAATCAGGAATAATTAATCAGGAATAAATCATATAAATCAGGAATAAATAATGAATCGGGAATAAAGCGAACAATGTGCCAATACGGAATCTAAGCTGGTTTGTAAGTCCCTTGTATTTCATCTCCTTCTCCACCTCCTCCTCTTCATCCTCCTCCTCCTCCTCTTCCTCCTCCTCCTCTCTCCCCGTGCTACCGCCAGACGCTGCAGACGCTCTGTCAACGCTCTCACGATATCGATCATAATTTGAGTATTAACTACTCATCCTCTTCATTCTTGTGCATGAAAGGTGGTTAAGAGCACGTTTAACCATCCTGTAGCTTAGTAAGTAACACTGCACGATATTTTGCTGTGTATTGACTGATAAACTTTGTGTTTATCACAAGACTCCTGCTCGGACAGGGCGCCACTAGCGCCATCTATTGTTTTGTTTTGCTTTGTAAACAAACGCTCTCTTATTACTATTTTATATAAAATCGTAGCCCCTAATTTTACCCATTACCTACTGTAGTAAGTATCTATTTAAGTGCCTTGTATGTAAGTAAAGCTTTGCATATTAATTTGCTAATAAACAATATTGTTTACTAACTAACCTGCCTACAGAGACTAACGCCGACGCCATTTTGTAAACAAACCTTTTGGGGGATTATACATATTAAATTCCAGCAAATTTTGTAACAAATTTAAGTGCATTCATTTATCTTTTCCCCCTAGATATATTCTTGACTTTTTCTCCTCAGACTGATTTTACTTTAAGCTAAGGGTGGTATTTGTACAAACTAACCTAGCCTAACCCAACCTGCCAAGCTTTTGACCTAACCCAAACCTAGCCTAGCCTATAGCCAGCCAATCTGTTTTATTATTAACTCTTGTAGATATTGTATTTAGTATCCTACTGTAGCTATACAGTATATATCTGTAATTTTAGTTGTTGCTTGCACGATCTTGTAATAACCTTTGACTGATACTTTTTTTATCTAAAACGAGTAGGCTACTGCTTTACTAGGCTACAGTGACACCAGGGCCATCTGTTGACACAGTATATTAACCCCTTGTGTGCAGTCACACTTTATTTTTATATAATCTCTATTTGGTGAATTGTATATTTAATTACATAATATTCTGTTATACATATATTTGTTTAAGGTTAGGTTATCACACCTGGTAGCCTATTTCTGCGAATTTCAATTTTATTATTTTCGGTTAGGCTATTCAACGCTGGTAGCCTATTATTGCGTATTTCAATTTAAAAAAAAAAAACTTTTGGTTAGGCTATCGCCCCTGGAAGCCTAATTCTGCGTATCTCAACATTTTTGTTTTCGGTTAGGCTATCACCCCTGATAACCTATTTCTGCGTATTTCAGCATATTTGTTTTCGGTTGAAGTGATTGAAGTGTTTTTAAAGTGAGTGAAGTGTTTTAAAGTGAGTGAATTGTTTTTTAAGTGAGTGAAGTGAACTGAAGAAAGTGACTGTCACCATGCCTCGCGCTTGTGCGAACTGCGCCGGTAGGTTTGGTGAGTCCATGTTTGCTACTATCGATCTTCAAGTCTGCCGGCTCTGCCAGCAACGAGAGAATTTTACAGTGAAATTAGATGAAGCCTACAACAAGATCAACGTCCTCACCATGAAGCTGGAATCACTCCAAGAGTTTGTAACACTCAACGTTGGAGTACCACAAACTTCAATTGTCACCGCAACTCCAGCAGCCACCAACGCCCCAACGTCAACTGCCAACAATTCAACGCCTACAGTAGCCACTTCAGCTGATGTTTCCGATACTCAAGATACAAATAGTGACTCTCTTCCCCCTCAAGACAACTTCCGTGTCGTGAGGAACAACGTTTGCCCCAAGACCAGGAAACACATACCGATTACCGAGTGTCAAAACCGTTTCCAGATACTCGCAGACTCAGATGACGAAGAGGAAATAGAAGAAGTCCGGCTCGTGGGAGACTCGATGATACGTGGTCAGCTCACAGAGTTTTGCGCCAGGGCACCTAAGACCAGGAAGCGTTTTTGTATCCCTGGTGGTGGTGTGGATGACGTAGTTGCAGTAGTTGACGAAGTATCAAAGCTGGCCCCTGCTAATACAATGTACGTCATCCACGTTGGATCCAACGATGTACAGCGAACCCGGTCGGAAGATTTGCTTTTAAAGTACCAGCAGCTGATCAAGTCGTTTAAGGAGAAGTCATCAAGGATCATCGTTTCAGGAATCGTCCCCCGGCTCGGTGTAGAGAGCCGATTTTACAACATAGCCACCAGCACAAATCGTTGTCTAGCAAACCTCTGCAGGAAGGAGAATGTGGGATTCGTCGACACCTGGGACAATTTCTACTACGATGACTATTTGTTTTCGGACGATGGAGTTCATCTGAACCAGGTGGGAGCAGCACGTTTTGGGCGTCTTCTCAACGATGCGGTGAAGGATTTTCGGAGAAGAAATCGACTCGGCACAGGACAACCAGGAAGGAGGACCGAAGACAGCGAGGACGGCAACCTACAAAGGAATTAAATACTAATCCGTCGAGAACCGTGAATTTGGATAAAGCTCCACCAACACGACCCAAATTCAAAACCGTCAGGGATAACGACCGAGGACCGAGGACAGCCATGAATGTAAATGTAGATCCGACCAGAACCAAAAATTCGATGAAAGAACGTTCTGCGAGTTCTAAAACCGCAACTTTAAAGGTTTTCTATGCAAACGCTCGTAGCATACGCAATAAATTTTCAGATTTAGAGGAACTAGTGTTTACAGAAAATTATGATGTGATTGGCATAACAGAATCTTGGCTCAATACAGAAGATAGAGACTTTTTAGCAGAGTATTCACTTCCCGGTTATGTAATGTTTGAGAACAGCCGAATAAATAAAAATGGAGGTGGCGTTTTATTTTATATCAAAGAAAGTCTTAACCCGACCCTCGTGTCAAAACCTCAAATTGTGAACGTCGACACATCTTTTGTGTTAATAAAGAATAATAAAGGTACAAAAATAATACTTGCGTTAATATACAGACCTCCAGCTCAATCAGTGCAAACTGACAGAGAAATTTACGAACAAATTGCAGATGTAAGTAACTCACAAGATACCGTAATTTTTGGCGACTTTAATTTACCTGTGACCAAGTGGGGCGATACTCTTACTTCACACTCCGGACATGACTTGTATACGAACTTGCAAGAGAGTTCGCTTTATCAATTTGTTCGAACGCCGACCCGTGGTAATAACGTTCTTGACATTGTACTTGCAACAAAAGAAGAATTGATAGAGAATTTGAATGTTGGTGATGAATTCAGTAACAGCGACCATCGTACGATAACTTTCACTTTAAAGTTTACTAGTAACGAACCAAATAGTAGCATCGAAAAAGTCCCTAATTTCAAGAAAGCAAACTTCCATAAACTTAGAGCTATGTTTAAAGAACTGACTGGAGCTTTTTAATTAACAATAACGACATAAATACATCTTGGAAGTTATTCGAAACCACTTACCTAAAAGCAGTGCAAGACTGCATACCATCGAAAATACGGCGTCCAGGCCATAATAATAAGCCCAAATGGTGGAATAAAGATATTTCAAACTGCCTGCTTGCTAAAAAATGTGCTAATGATAGATTAAAATCCTCACAAAATGACGAAGAACGGGTGAAATTTGTAGAGCTACGACGCAAAGCCAAAAAGTTAATTAAGCAAAGTAAAAAGACCTTAGAGTTACATATTGCGGATCAAAGTAAAACAAACCCGAAAGAATTCTATAGTTATATCAGAAAGAAAAAAGTAGTTACTTCAACTGTTGGACCGTTAGTCGATGAAAAAGGAGAATACACCAAAGACGAAGTACAAATGAGTAATGCCCTCAATACCTTCTTTGCATCAGTTTTTACAACAGAAGACCTCAGTGATATCCCTACACCATCGCCGATTCAGATTGATAATTCAGATGTTCTAAGCAATATCACCGTTACAGAGAGAGAAGTATTGAATTGTTTAGATAAACTCAAGGTAAATAAAACGCCAGGACCTGATACAATCTCGCCTAGAGTTCTAAAGGAAGCTAAGAATGAGCTCTCCAAACCACTGACATTACTATTCAATAAATCCTTGCAGTCTGGAACTATGCCTGATCAGTGGAAGCTAGCCAACGTAACACCGATATTCAAAAAAGGCAGCAAATCCCTACCCAGTAACTATCGTCCAATTAGCTTAACCTCAGTTGTATGTAAAATGCTAGAAACGGTCATACGAGACAGACTCGTAAATCACTTAGAGGAAAATAACATACTTAAAGATACTCAACACGGCTTTCGTAAAAAACGTTCCTGTTTAACAAACCTCTTAGACTTCTTCCACGATATCCTCAACCTCTACGATGAGAGTAAAGCTGTAGATATTATATACCTTGATTTTCAAAAGGCCTTTGACAAAGTTCCCCACAAACGTTTACTGCTAAAACTAAAAGCGCATGGAATACAAGACGGTGTGTTGAAATGGATAGAAAATTGGCTCAGCAACAGAAAGCAAAGGGTAGTCATAAACGGTAAGGCATCTAAATGGACCAATGTAAGTAGCGGGGTACCCCAGGGATCGGTACTAGGACCAATTCTCTTTCTAATTTACATCAACGACATAGATGAGGGTCTCACCTGCACAATCTCAAAATTTGCTGACGATACAAAAATTGCAAATAGCGTACTCTCAAAAGAACAAGTTGACGATATGCAACACAATCTAGATAAATTGTCATGTTGGGCCCAAATTTGGCAAATGAGTTTCAATGCGGATAAATGTAAAGTACTACATATCGGATACCTAAATGAGAAAGCAAACTATTCGATGAATGGCACTCAGCTTAAGAATGTAAACAGAGAAACTGATCTGGGAGTAACAATATCGAGTAACCTAAAACCGAGTCAACAATGTTCAGAAGTTGTTAAGAAGACAAACAAAATAATTGGCTTTATAGGCAGGTCATTTGAGCATAAATCCAAAGAAGTTATCCTAACCCTTTACAATTCCTTAGTCCGCCCTCTTCTGGAATACTGCGTTCAATCCTGGTGCCCTTATTACCAAAAAGATATAAACAAGCTAGAACGAGTTCAATGTAGAGTTACCAAAATGATACCTAGCCTAAAGAACAAACCATACGAAGAGCGTCTTAGAGAATTAAATCTATTTCCTTTAACCCAGCGCAGATTAAGAGGCGACTTAATTCAAGTGTTCAAAATCATCAAAGGCATCGACAATATGAACTGTAGTAAGTACTTCACTATCGACCAATCTAATTACACGCGGGGAAACGGTTGCAAAATTATTGGTAAATCTTTTAACTCGCACGAATCTAAGAATTTCTTCTTCAATCGAGTTGTCAACTTGTGGAATGGGCTTCCCCGAGACGTTATAGACTGCAGCACTGTTGATTCATTTAAATTCCGCCTAGACAAATATCTCGCATCAAACCCGCGACTGACTGCGTTTGTAAATGAATAACTTTATCCTCCCCTCAGTTACTAACCTATATGTCCCCTACTAACTTCCTAGTCCTGCCACGTTAGTGGCAGGGCAGTGGTTCCCTTTCCAATGTTCCCTTACCCACTCTGAACCACTGTTTGGACACTTGATCCCCAGTGTTTTGGAGGACAAGCAGCCTAGAAGGGTCACTAGATCTGTTGTTGCTTGATTTCCTTTGTACTCCTTTGTACTCCTTTGTACTCCTCCTCCTACTCCTCCTCCTCCGCCGCTGCCTCCGCCTCTGCTCCTCCCCCTCCTTCTCCTTCTCCTCTTCTTCCTTCTCCTTCTCCTCCTCCTCCTCCTCCTCCTCCTCTTCCTCTTCCTCTACTTCCTCCCCCTCCCACTATGCCACAAGCGAACAGAGGTCAAAGGAACGAGTGATGATGATGATGATGAGTAAGAAGGGGATGAGAGGAGAGGCGAGAAGGGCAGGAAAGAGATGAAAGGAGGTGCATACAGGGACAGGGCAAGGGTGACAGGAAGAAGGGAGGAAGAGGAGAAATGTGAGATAATAAAGAAAGGAATTATAAGAGAAATAGCAGATAAAACAAAAGGAAGCTATTACATAAATTAAAAGAGAATATCAGATTAAAAAGGGACGCATTATGGGAAGAGGGGGAAAGTGAGATAATAAAGAAGGAATTAAAGAGAGATTAAACAGGAAGACATAATAAGAAAGGAGAAACGTGGCATAGTAAAGCAAGGAAATGAAAGAGAATATCAGATTAAAAAAGGGAAGACAATATAAGAAGAGGAGATATGTAAGATAATAAAGAAAGGAATGAAAAGAGAATAGCAGATGAAAAAAAGAAGACATTATAGGAAGAGATTAAATGTGGCCAATCTATTTGTTCCAAATAGGTATTGTCCAGAAATTGTGAATCCTAACCTCTGTAACTCATATATAGGGCTAGAGCAAATGGGATGTAAATGGTCACACCTATTCCTTGGCTGGCCCTTCCCAAATGGTAGAGATTTTAGCTCGATTACTCTAGTAGTTTGTGAGTTATAGAGGTTGATGTTCAAGCGTTTTGGCCTACTTACTTGGAACAGGGTATATATATATATATATATATATATATATATATATATATATATATATATATATATATACCGTATATATATATATATATATATTGTGACGCCCAGTGCGTGGCAACGCAACCTGATTGTACTCCTTGGTACTCCACTGTGCCGCCGCGGTGCGGTGCCGTGTGCCGGTGCGGTGCCGTGTGCCGCTGTGCCGTGTTGGCTGCTTATATTGAGTGTGACAACGTATAACTATGTTCTTTGTATCTCTGCAAAGGTCTCGTCATTTGCTAACCAGTGGTGGGTTTTGTTTTAAGCCATGTCGAGACCTTCCATTTAATATGTAGTATCAATAGAGAAGTTGATAGATGAGACGATAGGAATTCAGAGAGAGAGAGTGAGTTAGACTTCAGAGCGAGAGGGTAGCAATGGTTGCCAGACGTATGGACCGGTTGGCAGCCCTGCGCTTATAGCTAGGTGCGACAGGGTTGGTAGTACATTGCCGCCTGCCTATGCTGCCTGGGCTGCCCATGTTGTCGTACAGCACATTGCCTGGAGGCTCGCTGTGTGCTCTATGACCAGGTTGCCTAGAACCTTTGAGATTCTAACATCCCTTGCCCTCTCTCCCAATTTCTCACGGTTGCACTCTTTCTCTCTGACGACATTACTCTCATTTCATTCTTCTCTCTATTTAAATGCATACCCTTCCCTTGAGGTCCTAAAGGAGTTTCAGCACTCACCTCTCGTATTACTCTTAGGACAAGCATATATTTACATGTATTAGATTTAAGGGGTTAATGTGAACAGCGATCTTCTTGATGAGGATAGTTGGTGAACGTTCTACATGTTCACGAGTTATATGCCCAGCTCATCATCCAATTTGTGACTAGACTAGTGCCATGTGTAAGAGCCCGACCATGCCCAGGAGTTGTCTGTAGAGGGGTGAGGACTTAGCCTTGATTTGCCTACCGAGCCAGGAGCGAGTGCAGTACCAGAGACTACAGCTCGCTCGTAGTGCCGGTATAGTAGAGTAACGTAATTTATCTGTCCTTGTGTTCTCTACAGTCTTTTCCTGGGTTCTCGCTTTCGGTGCTGGGACTCGTTGTTCCTGTGACTTGGCCTGCTAGCTAGAACACATGGGGATGATGAGTGGGTGATATCTTTATTTTACTATGCATTGCAGCTCTCTTTAAGTTTATGTAACACTTTACAATACACATTACTCACACACAAGACAACACTATTAATACTTTCATGTATCAATTAACTGCACTGTCGTTTTGCTGCTGTTTCCGGAGTTCTATTGCGTAGGGCGCATACGGACTCAGAGGGGAGACAGAGTGAGAGAAGCGAAGTAGCCTATGCGGTAGTAGGCTACCGGCGCAGTACTGTTGCCTGCAACCTTTTAGTTATTCCAAGTATAGATTCATTATTACAATAAGTGACTACTATTTATGTTCCTTCCATGTGTATTATTAGGTATCTACTGGATCATGAACATCTTGTATGCTACATGCTAGTGCATGTTAGTAGGGGACAGTTATTCTAGTGCACGTGCTTTCAAGTAGGCGTGTACCTTTGTCATTTAGCATTTCACTGTCATACCTTTAGCCTGCTTCTATTCTACATTATTAGAGGCTTAATATTAACGTAGTTTCTCGAGTATTGCATTTCTTTAGTAATAACGTAACCTATAAATGTCTGAGGGAGTTTAGCCTCATAGCCTACCCCTGTTGTACACTTTCGCCGAGTTAAGGTACCTCGTTACCATAGACGATAACTCTGTAGGGCGTTGGTGCTTTTGTTGTCTGGAGCATATAGTATTTGGGACTGGAATCGAGCGTGTCGTTGTCACATAAGCCATTTCTGTCCTACGATCAAGAATCCCGAATATGTATTGCCGATCCAGCCGTAACAAAATGGCGACCTTGCACAAGATTCAGTAGTATCCTATCACATGTTTTTTGGAGAACTATTCTATGCTACCTAGTAGAGCTGGCTAGAATTTTCTTGCATATTGGAGGAATTTTTATTGTGTCATTATTGTATTGGTGGACTTGCAGATTGTTTCGTTGGGGGTGTCTAGAGTAGAGTCATTCAAGCATCTTTAACATTTTGTGAGTCGAGACTGCAATTAGTAATAAGCACTTCTTTTTTTTTATGAACAGCAATTGTATAACCAGCACTATGTCTAATGACTCATCATTTACGGGGGAGGATAACACGGTACAGCCTAGTAACCAGCAAGTACAACAGATGTTTGGGGAGGGGAGTGTTATAAGTGGAGAGAGGGATGCCCGGGCATTTTTGCAGACACCTTTGACCGAACAGCGCCTGCAGGCTATTGATTGTTACGGTCTTCGCTGTTTAGCCACGGTTTTGGGGCGGGACTGTCCTGACTGTTGGCCCAAGAAGAATTTGGTGGCATGTTTGTTGGGTGATGGCGATGGGGCGGTGGGTGGAGTGGGGTCTTGGGGGGTTCCCTCCAAGCCTCCATTCCACTCTACCCCTGAGCTGGGCCCTCAGCCAGCGAGTCTTAGCACGATGCAGCAGGAGGGTTCTCAAGGGCAAGCTGGCTTACCCGTAAACACGTCTCGGTGTGGATCCCCCATTTTGTGCTCTCCCCCCCCAGGCCTGTCTCCTGAGATGTTATTTCAGCTAGAACTAGCTAAGTTTAAGCTGCAGGAGACTCAGATACAACAGGCTAGTATAGAACGCATAGAGGTTGCTAGAATCCAAGCCAATCAGGATGCAACCAGGTACCAGGCTGAAATGGATGTCGAGAAGTCTAGAGTAGAGACCACGGGGCGTCATCTCGGTGGTGGGCACCGGGTTACAGACTCACTTTCGCATTTAATTAAGTTAGTACCCGCATTTGATGAGACAGCAGTGACTGAGTTTTTTGCTCGTTTCGAAAAGAAGTGTCGTGAGTATGACTGGCCGGAGGTTAAATGGGCAGCATTAGTTTCATCACGTCTAGTGGGTAAGGGGTTGAAAGCCTACGATGCACTGTCACTGGACGAGAGTGTCGTGTATGGACTGGTGAAGGAGGCTGTGCTCCGGGCCTACGAACTGCAACCCGAAACTTATAGATTGAAGTTCCGTGGCGTGAATAAGAAGAGCGACGTCAGTTTTATGGAGCACGCACGGGACTTAACAGATGCAGGTAATAACTGGTTTCGGTCCGAGCACGCAGAGTCGGCTGAGGAAATTAAGCAACTTTTCTATCTGGAACAGTTTTACAAATGTACTGGAACCGATCTAACGCTGAACATTAAGGAAAAATGTCCCAAGACAGTAGAGGAGGCTGCCAAGATGGCAGACCTCAGATTATCATTGATTCGTGGTTGCGGTGCCGCTCAGAGGGCTGAGTCAGGGCAGAAGGGGCGCTATACCCCACCCACCAGAGTTTTCGATAATAACAAATCCTATGACACACATAACCACACTAAATGCATTGCACCTAATAACACCTACAAACACAAGCCTCTCCCGTTTACTAAAGGTCAGGCCCCTTCTTCGCCCGCACAAGGGAAGAAGCCCATTGGGGATGTGAAATGTTACAAATGTCAGAAGCTAGGCCATTATTCACGTGAGTGCCCTAGTAACACTCCCGCTAAGCCGGTGTCATTGGTTCACAGTATCGGTGTGTCTCTGAAGGCTGCAGCAACTGCCCGGGGTAGGTTGTCAGCAGCTGAGGCACACGCGGTAAAGAAGCGTACGGAAGGCTCGACACCTGTCCGGGACACTTTCTGTAGCCATCGGGGGCACGGGTTTGTGAGCTGGGGGAGTGAACTACGGAGGGTTGATTTGCTGAGGGATACGGGGGCTTCGCAAACTTTGTTGAGGAACTTCACAGGGAAACCGATAAATGCGGCCAGAGTTGTTGTGGTGCAGGGTATAAATGCTACGAGGTCATACCCACTTGTGAGGTTGGAGTTGAGAGTGGGAGAGGTGTGCAGGGAGCTGGATGTAGGGATCGTTGAGTGTTTGCCAGTTGAGGGCGTCGACCTTCTTCTCGGCAACGACTTTGCGGTGCCCACTTCCGGGACTCCACCCTTAGTCGTTGCCGAGAGGGCGGCCGACGTGGATGGTGAGAATCGGGAATGGGTTGGGAGGTGCCAACAGGATGAGATGGCCTGTGTGGTAACCCGATCTCGCTCTGCGGCTCCTGCACAGCCTAGCACTCAACCTCGGGGACAGTGGAGGAAGGATCAGGAGAAGGTTGCTAAGGGCAGGAAAAGGGACATTGATTCTGCTGCACTTCTCGGTGATTCGGTACTTGGACCTATAATAAACACGGGAGTTGACTCTGGCCCAGATATGGTGTGTAACAAGGCAGAGTTGGGTAAGACTTCGCGTGAGGCAAGAGCTGTAGCGAGAGCCACTAAGGCAGTAGAGCCTACTAGCCGGGGTAATGTCTTATTACAAAACCATCTTGATGCATTGACGCCCAGGGACATTAGTGAGCAGCAGCTGCAAGACGCTAGCCTAGCTCGTTATAGCAATGGTGCCATAGAGTTGGAGGAAGATGGGGATGCGAAGCCGGGAGATTTCTTTAGGCTCAACAGGATATTGTACCGCAGATTTCTAGACCCCAAATCGAAGTGGGAGGGCGGTGCGAGGGTAGTAGACCAGGTGGTTGTTCCAAATAAGTATAGAGAGTCCTTATTGTGTCTGGCGCATGATGTGCCGGTGGCGGGTCATTTGGGGGTAACAAAAACATTGGCGGCATTGGGCAGGTTTTTCTGGTGGCCTGGGGTCAAGGCTGATGTCTGTGCATGGGTGGCTGGGTGTGCGACCTGCCAGACAACGGGGAAGCCTAACCAGACAATCCCGAAGGCACCTTTGTTTCCCATACCTGTCACCGGGCCTCCGTTCAGCAAAGTTGTAGTAGATTTGGTTGGCCCTTTCCCGCCTACTAGTAGTGGCAATAAATTCCTGTTGACAATCATGGATGTGGCTACGAGATACCCGGACGCATACCCCATGAGAAACGGCTCGGCAAAGGCAGTTGTTAAAAACTTATTATTGTTCTGTTCCCGTTATGGATTTCCACGTGAGGTGCAGTCAGACCAGGGGAGCAATTTTACATCCAAATTGTTCAAGCAAACCCTTCAGTTGCACGGTATATGTTCTGTAGTGTCGTCAGCCTACCATCCCGAGAGTCAGGGAGTCTTGGAGCGGTGGCACTCGACCCTGAAGAGTATGCTACGCTGTTACTGTGCAGAACATGACACTGATTGGGATTTGGGTCTGCCGTATGTTCTGTTCGCTGCACGTGAAGTCCCAGGAGAGAGCCTGGGGTTCAGTCCAAATCAACCAGTCTTTGGCCATAATGTGAGAGGACCTTTAAGTATGGTGAAAGAGATCTGGGAGGGCGAAGAGAAGCCGGGGTCTGTACTTAAATATATCCTTGAGAGCCGGGAGAGACTTATAGGTTGCATGGCAGCGGCAGGTAATAACTTGGTTAATGCACAGGCGGTCATGAAGCACCAGTATGACGCCAAGGTGAAGCTTCGGGAGTTTTCGGTGGGTCAGGAGGTAATGTTGCTTTTACCTTTGCCTGGACACCCCCTTTCTGCCAAGTTTATTGGGCCGTATGTGGTGGCTAAGAAACTGTCCGACCTTGATTATCTCGTTGCAACACCTGACCGTAGAAAAAAACATCAGTTATGTCATGTTAACCTCATGAAAGAGTATGTGAGACGCCCCTCAGAGCCTCTCACTGTCCCTGTGCTGGCCTGCAGCAGCCAGGGTGGAGAAGGAGGTGGGGACAGTCATGCTGCTGAGGAGGATAGCTGGGACTGTGTCATTTCCGCGGAACAGTGGGCGGGGAATACTGAACAAGAGGCTAGGCAAGCTGTAAGTCACCTGCCTGAGCACCAGGGTGCTGCTGTCCTAGGCCTGTTCAGGTCATACCCCTCTGTTTTCGCCGAACACCCAGGTCTCACTACTCAGGTAACGCACGACGTGGACGTCGGTGATAATGTGCCCTTCAAGTCAGTGCCCTACCGTGTGCCCCCGGTAAAGTTGCCAGCTTTACGGGAGGAGTTAAAGTACATGGTTGAGAGAGGGATGATCACTGAAGGTTATGTGAAGTGGACATCACCCGTCACGTTGCAGCCAAAACCTGACGGCAAGGTGCGGTTCTGCATAGATTTTCGTAGGCTAAATGGCTTGACCACTACCAACCCTTACCCTTTGCCTCGAGTTGACGACAGCGTGGACAAGATAGGGAATGCAAAGTACCTTACTAAAATTGATCTTGTAAAAGGCTACTGGCAAGTACCCCTGTCGGACCGAGCTAAGCAAGTTTGTGGTTTTGTGGTAGATGGCAAGACCTACCAATGTAACGTAATGCCTTATGGGCTTAAGAACGCACCTGCCACGTTTCAGAACCTGATGAACGATATTTGTGACGAAATCCCTAACTGCACGGTCTACCTTGATGACGTGATAGTGTATGATGACGATTTTGAAAATCACCTAAGGCACTTAGAGACCCTGTTTGGGAAGTTGCACGATGCTGGGCTGGTGGTGAACCTGAGGAAGTGCGAGTTTGTAAAGGCTACTGTGCAGTATCTTGGCTTCGTGGTCGGGTTAGGCCGGGTGTGCCCCCCCCTGAGCAAGATACAGGCTATCAATATGTTTCCCAGGCCCACCACTAAGCGCCAGGTCATGCGGTTCCTAGGTATGATAGGCTATTATAGGCGCTTCATCCGGGGATACTCTACTGTCTTAGCACCGTTAACTGATCTACTGTCGAAATCAGTGAAGTTCTGTTGGGCTGCGGAGTGTCAGAGGGCTTTCGACCTAGTCAAGCACCTGCTGTGTACACATCCGATTTTGAGAGCCCCAGACTTTTCCAGGAGTTTTCAGCTGGCGACTGATGCCAGCGGTGTGGGTGCCGGGGCAGTGTTACTGCAGACTGTTTCCGAGGGCTTGGAACACCCAGTGAGCTTCTTTTCTCGCAAGTTTAATTCGGCACAAAGGAATTACTCGACTATAGAGAAGGAGCTTCTTGCTATCGTTTTGTCGCTCAAACATTTCGAAGTTTATGTTCCAGCCTACGGCCCGGTAGTGACGATTTATACGGACCATCATCCCTTGAAATTCCTAAATCAGTTTCACAATCGGAATATGCGGTTGACCAGGTGGTCCCTAATGCTCCAAGAGTATAATCTCAACATTCAGCATATTGCCGGGAGTGAGAACGTGATAGCAGATTGTCTATCAAGGGTTGATGATCCAGGATAGTCGTGCACGGTGTGTGGGTTGAGCAGGAGTAAAATTGGGCTATCATAACGCCGTCCAAAAAGATTATAAAACAATAAAATAAACGAGAAAATTTTGTTTTAGTTTTGTAAGTCTTTATTGTTGTAGCATGATGCATGCGATATTGTGTTTTATGTATAATTCACACTTCAGTTGTTGTGCACCTTTTGCAATTAGTGGCAGCTAAGGGTAGCAGGTCGGTTGGTTGCCTGTCAGATTTTGATAATGCTTCTAAGGTCGATTATCTAAAATCTTGGGGGGGCTGTGACGCACCCAGTGCGTAGCAACGCAACCTGATTGTACTCCTTGGTACTCCACTGTACCGTCACGGTGCGTGTACCGTGTACCGTGCTGGCTGCTTATATTGAGTGTGACAACGTATAACTATGTTCTTTGTATCTCTGCAAAGGTCTCGTCATTTGCTAACCAGTGGTGGGTTTTGTTTTAAGCCATGTCGAGACCTTCCATTTAATATGTAGTATCAATAGAGAAGTTGATAGATAAGACAATGGGAGTTTAGAGAGAGAGAGTGAGTTAGTCTTCAGAGCGAGAGGGTAGCGGTGCGCCACGCTGCCGGGGGGTGGTTGCCAGACGTATGGACCGGTTGGCAGCCCTACGCTTATAGCTAGGTGCGACAGGGTTGGTAGTACATTGCCGCCTGCCTATGCTGTCTGGGCTGCCCATGTTGTCGTACAGCACATTGCCTGGAGGCTCGCTGTGTGCTCTATGACCAGGTTGCCTAGAACCTTTGAGATTCTAACATCCCTTGCCCTCTCTCCCAATTTCTCACGGTTGCACTCTTTCTCTCTGACGACATTACTCTCATTTCATTCTTCTCTCTATTTAAATGCATACCCTTCCCTTGAGGTCCTAAAGGAGTTTCAGCACTCACCTCTCGTATTACTCTTAGGACAAGCATATATTTACATGTATTAGATTTAAGGGGTTAATGTGAACAGCGATCTTCTTGATGAGGATAGTTGGTGAACGTTCTACATGTTCACGAGTTATATGCCCAGCTCATCATCCAATTTGTGACTAGACTAGTGCCATGTGTAAGAGCCCGACCATGCCCAGGAGTTGTCTGTAGAGGGGCGAGGACTTAGCCTTGATTTGCCTACCGAGCCAGGAGCGAGTGTAGTACCAGAGACTACAGCTCGCTCGTAGTGCCGGTATAGTAGAGTAACGTAATTTATCTGTCCTTGTGTTCTCTGCAGTCTTTTCCTGGGTTCTCGCTTTCGGTGCTGGGACTCGTTGTTCCTGTGACTTGGCCTGCTAGCTAGAACACATGGGGATGATGAGTGGGTTATATCTTTATTTTACTATGCATTGCAGCTCTCTTTAAGTATATGTATGTAACACTTTACAATACACATTACTCACACACAAGACAACACTATTAATACTTTCATGTATCAATTAACTGCACTGTCGTTTTGCTGCTGTGTCCGGAGTTCTGTTGCGTAGGGCGCATACGGACTCAGAGGGGAGACAGAGTGAGAGAAGCGAAGTAGCCTATGCGGTAGTAGGCTACCGGCGCAGTACTGTTGCCTGCAACCTTTTAGTTATTCCAAGTATAGATTCATTATTACAATAAGTGACTACTGTTTATGTTCCTTCCATGTGTATTATTAGGTATCTACTGGATCATGAACATCTTGTATGCTACATGCTAGTGCATGTTAGTAGGGGACAGTTATTCTAGTGCACGCGCTTTCAAGTAGGCGTGTACATTTGTCATTTAGCATTTCACTGTCATACCTTTAGCCTGCTTCTATTCTACATTATTAGAGGCTTAATATTAACGTAGTTTCTTGAGTATTGCATTTCTTTATTAATAACGTAACCTATAAATGTCTGAGGGAGTTTAGCCTCATAGCCTACCCCTGTTGTACACTTTCGCCGAGTTAAGGTACCTCGTTACCATAGACGATAACTCTGTAGGGCGTTGGTGCTTTTGTTGTCTGGAGCATATAGTATTTGGGACTGGAATCGAGCGTGTCGTTGTCACATAAGCCATTTCTGTCCTACGATCAAGAATCCCGAATATGTATTGCCGATCCAGCCGTAACAATACTGATCATCACCCTCTGAAATTCTTGAATCAGTTTCATAACCGGAATATGAGGCTGACCAGGTGGTCACTCATGCTTCAGGAGTATAATCTGGACATACGCCATATTGCCGGTTCTGATAACGTGATAGCGGATTGTCTATCAAGGGTGGATGATGTTGGTTAGACTGCCACAGGATTGAGGGTTGAGTGTGGAGAAAAATAGGCTGTCACTGTAGTTCAGCCGAAAAAAACAAATTAAAAAAGCAAAAACCTTATAAAAACTTTATTTTTATAACGTGTAGAATTTTGTATAAGATGTTGTAGCAGTATCTAAGTTGAATGTTTTCGCTTATTGTCGCTAAGTTAGTTGAACTTGCTCGGTGGAGCGCAACAGTCTTTATTTTTTTTATATATAGTGCCTTGTGTCGCAACAGGGTGTGGTACTATGAGAAGCTTTCTGTTAGATATGAAGAACTTAGTCAAGGGTCTTATATCTTGGGGGAGGTGTGACGCTTCTGCATAGTAGCCACGTGCGGGCATGTGCGCGCGTCGGCTGCCCAGCCGTTTAGAAACCGGCTGGTGGCAGCCAGCCGGCCGGCTTTTCCTTAGTATATATCCTACGACAATGTAACTAATGTCTGGGATATTCTTATGTTGTTTCACAGCTTGTAGCTGCCCTTATTCTTAACCAACGCATCTTAGTATATTTTATTCTCGATAGTTGATTGTTTCATTATAATATATAAGATGTAAGTCTAGTGAGAGTGGGAGGAGACAAGCGGGAGAGAGAGACCGGCTGGGGGACGTTGCTTCGCGCGGAGAGTCTAGCTTGGGACGAGCCTGATGTTGCCACATGCATTTGATTGCAACGTTAGGCTTAGTTTCGACTCACACACGGGGTAGAGGATTTTGACCCGGCAACTGTGTTGAGTGTTGCCAAGCATGGGATGTATTTTGCATGCCTAGGGTGGGTTCCAGACAGATTCAAGACTTAGAGCTCACATCACTGTCGTACCCTTCGGACCCCTTGATATCTATCCCTCTCAACCCCACTTAGAAACTTTCTCTCTTACTTTGTATACCTTCTTTCCACTACTTCACCAATCTATTTAATTATCCCATCCCCTTGATAGACCTTATATCTATTATTGTATTAACGACGAGCTCTCAGATAACTAGATAGGATTTTGGGCCTTATGCAGAGATTTAATTGTTAAGGAGACCTAGGAAGCTTTTTTGTTGTCTCATATTTGGTGGTTTCATGTTTGCTAGTGTGTTCTTGTGTCAGGTTAGCAGGGGCTAGACCGGAGGGGAGGCTTTTTGCGATCCTTTAAGTAAAGTCTGCTGGTGCGAGTCCCGTGGACCCGCACGACTTTACTAGGATACCCGTGGGAGTCTGGGGGCATTTTCTTGTCTGTGTCCCTGTGTGTCTAGTGTTGCGTTGTGTGAGGGCCCTTGCCTAGTCCACTCAGCACTGCGCTAGCACGTCTTGCTTTTGTTTTAGGGTCGCCAGGAGAGAGTCAGATACTTGCGATCTGAGTCTCTCAAGAGAGCACCCTTTCAATTAGAGTAATTTGGCGCACAGACCTGGGAACGTCCCTAGGCTAGAGCAGGTGGCTCAGCCCGGGTATCCGAAGCCTATATCCTTCCGGCTAGACCTCTGCCGCCTGGCAGATTAACAGCTAGGGGTTTATTATTTCTGTATGCTTGTTATTGTGCCACAGTTTACCGTCTTTGTGAGCATTGTGAGTCAGGGTGTGGCTTAGAGACTCTGTCCGAGCAGGCTTGCCTGACTAAGAGTGAGAAGCACTCCTGTATGTGGTTATGTTGCGAGTTGCTGCCTTTATTTAATTATACCTATGCCATTATACACTGTAGGTCTTATCACTAGTATTTATTCCTGCTTATGAGTTAAGAGTTCTCTAAATCCGTAACGTACTTTCTTTGCTAAGCATCAGATCCTACAGTAGCCGCATGCAGTTTAGAAACCCGCATCTTGTCTACCTGTACGATGTTTTGAGGACTGTTTGCTTTCACCTTCTTTCACGCAGGGGTGATTAGTTGTATTAATTAACGTAACGTTAAATGTACTTTCTTCTAGTTTGTTATTAAATTGTTTCTGCAATTTAATTCCGTTATCTATCTTTTCCTTGAAGCTTTAAGTCAACTTAATTGTGTGATCTTTTATATAGCCTGCTTGACTATCAGCAGTCTATAGTGCGTGCACCCTGTAACCGAGTCATAGGATACCTCGTTGTCTCGTTGTCCAGGCAGGACTCTTGACGGTTTAGGGTGGTTTGTTGCCTGGGTTTATAGATAAGGGTTGGATCTAGCGTTTTCCGTTGTTGCTTGTTGCCGCATGCCTAGTCCAATAGAAAGAGCCCAGTGTTTATATATCCCAGGACGTAACAAGTGTTTCAAGTGTAAAGGGATACTTGAAAGACTTCATCTTTAATAAAGATATGCTTCATCTTTATGAGGATTCAGAAGATATGCTTAAATCTTCTGGACAGGTAAAGATATGCTGAAATCTTTAATATGATACTAAAGGACAACGAAAAGTAGTGGTGGAGTGCTACGGTTCGTTGACCGGCGGTTTTGAGGCACATATTTTGTACCGTTTTTTGGGTGTAACCCTATGAGCATTAATCCCCGGATAATTTTCTTTCTAGGGCGGAGTACCGGTGTTGCACCAGGTGACCAGGTAGTTCCCGGGGGCGGGGTAGTTTTCCCCCAGTCTCTGTCGTGTCGGCACTTGAACCTCTCATTGCTGTAGGTTCAACGCCGTTAAGCTCAGGTAGCCCTATCTTATTTTTATTTGTTAATGAAATAATTTAATAGCTGAATCATAATAAACATATATATTTTCTATGATTATATTATGATAATATTGTGTTTATTTATAGTAATTTATTTTAATACAATTAAATATAAATTAAATTAATTAGTATACTTTATGATTTTGCTCACCAGCTCTGCTTTCAATGTGTTAATGAGCTATGGGAGCTTTTAATTATCATAAACCTTTACGGGACTCTCGGACGAGGGCTCCCATTCAGGGAGTATACTGAGCTCGCAAGCGAGGGACAGCCACAGCCAAGGTGTATGGCGATACTCACAGTCGTACCTCACCCGCCGGACGATAACGCCGGCGAGCGGACCTGACGCTCTGATGACGGACGAGAACAGGTTGAGTTCCATTTATCTCTTTTCCGCCACCAGACGCGTCTCTAATGTGCCACGTAGTCAACAAACTACGGGATTAGCGAGGCGTAGTCTCGCTAATCGCGCCCCTGTGACCGGCGCAGTGTGGTACCAGCATTTGAACACATGGTGCCCGCACCCAGTATCCCTCCTGGTCGGGTTGTTCCACTTAGAACACAATTGGCAACCTAGAAACCTCGCAGACTTGTTAATTTTGGACATTCAGGAGGCCTAGTGGCTAGCACCTTATGGTAGCGACGCGACCAAGATATTCACGAATCAATATACCCAGTCTACAAAGCGACAGTTTAAATCGCATTGGAAAGCTTTTACATCTCGGATTCTTAGAACAAAACAAACTGTGCCCTCGGTGGCGTTGGTTGTTTATTATTTAATTTATCTGTTCATGCAGAAACATTTATCTGAAAGTGATTTATGTGGGCAGGTTTTAAACTCCGCCCACCTCCCCGTCAGCTCAGGCCTACATGATCTCTGGACAAAGCATCGTCGTTATTCTCGTTCCCGTATGTACCAAAGACTGCGGATTTTACAAAAGGGCAGTCTTCCTTATGGCTTTGGCTACCGGGTACAGAGTATCTGAGCTGGCGGCGATGAGCAACGCACCTAATTGCCTCAGGTTTGATAGGCTTCATGAGTGTATTCACATTGCACCTTCCCCAGGATTCATAGCCGAGATTGAGCACAGTGAACACGTGTTTTCAGAGTTCACGGTGCCGGCGTTAAACAGGGGTAAGGTGTATCATCTTTTTTGCCCAGTGCAAGCTCTAACCAAATATTTAAGAGTGGCATTGATGTATTCCCAGTCAGGACAGGAGACTTCCAATTGACTATTCAGGATGTGTGTAAAAAACGTGGGGACTCCTGGGCTCATACAGTACAAAGTCGGATTGAATTTGCCCAAGACTTACATGCAGCAGATGCGATATACCACCAACTATGCAGTACCAATTTCCGAACAGGAAAGAAGATACCAGCTATATACAATCAATCAGGTGAAAGTAGTCAGTACACATCAGGCAGGCCAATTGATTTATTGAAAGCAGAAGCATTTTTGAAAGTGGTTGAGTACTTACAGAAAAATGAGGATATGCAGATATCTGTAAATAATCTTGTTGAGAAGATGAAAGAGTACTGTGACAAGGAAGCATATACTGCAAAGTACATGAAAGTCAAACTAGAAGAACATTTTGGTAACAACATTGTGATCACAAGCAGTGGCACGAAAGGCAACATTGTCACACTCAGAGCTACAGCTTCACATATTCTAAAGGAGTTCTACAATTTGCCAAAATTGCAAGACAGTGAGAAAGAGAAGCTTAGGTTGGTTCAGGCAGCTGCAGAACTCATCAAAAGTGACATAAAGTCCATGGAGTCTATGGGCGATACTTTTCCTAGCTCTGATGGTATTGCCTCCCTGGAAAAGAATTCCGATTTTGTTCCAGAGACTTTGCACCTTCTTCTTCAAACAATCTTCAGCGAGAAACAAGCTGAGCGCAAAATAGCAGCTATAGGTCAAGCAATTGTTCAAGCTGCTAGACCTAGAATACTAGTAGCACCTCTGCAGATAGGTCTGTCAGTGCAAATGCACCACCACTTCGGATCAAAGTTTCTCATTGACTGCCTCAATAGTCTTGGATTCTGTTCATCGTACCCTGAAGTAAAACGGTTTGAGCGCTCTGCTGCAAAGTTCCAAGGTATTGATGTACCTAACATTACATCACAACATTTCATCCAGTTTGTTGCTGACAATGTAGACCACAACATTGTTACACTTGATGGTCGCAACACTTTTCATGGAATGGGTATTATTGCTGCAGTAACACCTATGACCAAACCACGAAAACAGATCCCCAGGATATCAGTAACAGCAGAGGATGTAGCAGCTGTCGGGAGAATCAAAATACACTTCTATAAATCAACAAACAATGAGACTCAACCATTGATATAATTATGACAAACTGCATTTGCCTATCTATGAAGACCCTACAGCAATGCTAGACCTGCTTTGGAAAATTTCTTGGCCACTTCGTTCACCAAGACCTGGGTGGTCAGGAATGATGCAAGCAGTGTCGCATGGTATCCACCCAGGGAAGTCATCCATTATTTTCCTCCCAATGATTGATATGGATCCAACTAACCTCAGTTGCATATACTCAACTCTCTGTTTTGTGTCTTCTGAAGCCAAGCGCCAGAATATGCATCCAATCCTCACTTTTGATCAACCTCTCTGGTGGAAGGCTCAGATGATCCTTGCTGGTGAAAGCACAAACAGTGACCATCACTCTATCATACTCCGTCTTGGAGCCTTCCACACTGAAATGAGTTTTCTGGGGTGCATCGGCAAAATCATGTCTGGGACTGGCCTAGGTGAGCTGCTTGAATTGGTATATGCACCAAATGCTGTTGCCCATATGCTTAGTGGCAAAGCAGTAGCAAGAGCATTCAGGGGACACTGTCTTGTAGATGCAGTATTAAATGCAATGATTATATCTCAGACATTTAGTTTTCCTCTTCCAGAAATGAATTGTGCTGTTCCAGAGACTACAAAGGTTGACAGCACTGCAGATGTGCAATTGTAAGAAGTTGATGATACTGATAAATCTCTGCCTGTGACAGTTGAAGAAGAGGATTTGCGTCATGCAATTCACATGTATGATGACTTGATGAAAGGTGAATTGTCTGTAGATGTGGTATGTATGGATGGTGTCCTCGAAAGAGTTAAACAAAGAGTGAATGAAGAAAAAGCTACATTGGCGTCCAATTCCACTGCTCGGTTGTGGATACAGTATATGACGATGGTTGACCTTCTTCGACAGTTCATCAAAGCTGAGCGTACAGGAAACTGGAGTCTCTACCTGCATACATTACCTGCAATGTTGCCATACTTCGCTGCTGCTGGCCATAACCATTACGCCAAATCTGTATACATCCACTTGCAACAGATGCATCAGTTCAAGACACAACATCCAGATGTTTATGATAAATTCAATGCAGGGTATCATGTTGTACGACGAAGCGACAGATTTTGGGGAGGACTTTCATCTGATTTAGCTATAGAGCAAGTACTAATGAGAAGTATGAAGACTACTGGTGGATTAACGCGTGGTCGTGGAATGTCTGAAGCACAACGTACACAGTGGCTGCTGTCCATGCCTGCATGTGCCGATGTCAATATGGCCATGCAAGAGTTCATGGCAACAAGTTATACTACAAGTGAACAACACAAAGAAGCCACAGATGCAAGACAAAAGAAAGATGAACTTGACATGTTATCAATACTGGGTCTCCTGCAAGAAAGAAACCCCTTTGCACAAGACCCAATACTACGGAACATTGTCACAGGTGTCACAGCAGACCAAACTGTCAATGCCCACAAAGCTTCAGAAGTGGGCAGAGAGGTACTCAAAAGTATGGAGGGAAAGAATGTCATGGAGTATGCTTTCAGGAAAAAAAATCAAGTGATAACCCTTGACCACAGAGTCTCGCCAAAGGTACATGGTGAAATGATTCATGTTGATTCCCAGCTGCTCTTTCAACGTCTCATAATGGCTGCACCTGATGTTGTGGATGATATTGAAAGCATATTCCAATATGAACTGTCTTCTCCTCCATCATCTTTGTTTGAGACCAATGGACTTCTTCGCCAAGCCAATAAACCTTCACTCGCTAATTCAATTTGAAAATTGGCACAATGCACAGATATGTCAGCTCAAGTTGATGAAGATGCTATGAGCTATGTGATTGATGGAGGCTCTCTTCTACAGCGCTTGCCATGGTCACGCGATGTCACATTTAGTTCCATCTGCCAGCGCTATGTAGACTACGTTCACGAGAAGTATAGAAATCCCACAGTTGTATTTGATGGCTATGAAGCAGGTCATTCTACAAAAGATATTACACATAAGAGAAGGTCCAAAGGAATTGTCGGTATGCAAGTAAATTTTGCTGAAGGAATGTGTGTAAAAACAAAGAAAGAAGTTTTCCTGGCCAACACAACAAACAAGCAGAAGTTCATTCATATGCTGAGTGCCAAGTTACAAAAGAAAGGCATCAAAACAATTCATGCAGCTGGTGACGCAGATGTGCTAATTGCAACGACAGCAGTAAATGAGGCATCCAAGTGCCCTACTACACTCATTGGAGAGGATACCGATCTCCTGGTGTTGTTATGCATGCAGCCAAGCCAGACGGTATTTCCACTGCTCTTCAGGTCAGAGGGACGGCAAATATCAAAGAAGGTGAAGAGAATATGGGACATCAATTTGGTAAAGAGGAAACTGGGCCAAGATACATGCACATTATTGCCAGTAATACATGCTATTACTGGCTGTGATACAACCTCCCGTATGTTTGGTATTGGGAAAGACTCTGCTCTTCGGAACTAAGAAGTGACAGTGATATGCAAGAATATGCAAAGGTTTTTCTTAGACAATCTTCAATGGCAGAAATTACAGCTGCTGGTGAGAAGTTAGTGAGTCGTCTGTATAGTGGTGACAAAAACGAGGGATTGGACTCTCTACGTTACAGATTGTTTTGTGAGAAGGCAATGAGAGGCAGCTATTCTGTTCAAGTACACACCCTTCCTCCAACAGCATCAGCTTTATGTTACCATAGTGCCCATACATATTTTCAGTGCCAAGAGTGGATGGGTAACACTTTGAAGCCAGAGGAGTGGGGATGGATATGTAATCAAGGCCAATTAGAACCCAAAACTACAGACTTGGCAGCTGCCCCAGAATCACTGCTGCAGATTGTGCGCTGCAAGTGTAAAGTTAATTGCGACACTTGACGCTGCTCATGCAGAAAACATGGCCTGGAATGTTCAGCTGCATGTGGAGAATGCAGAGGGGTTGGGTGCACAAATGCAATGGCATCTGAAGATAGCTTTGTAGACAGTGAATGAATGAAATGTATACATGGAGATGTTCAAGATGATTAACCCTTTCACGTTCTGATGACGGTTCTGGCCATCATAGGTTCCCGAGGCTTCATTTTTTTTTTTAGCAAATGTTTATTTAAAGGAAAGTGTGTTTTTTATTTCATTTTCTTTTATTCTCTGGGTTATTATAGATGAAAATTCAAACTATGATACATCATTCAAAAGCTAATTTATTCAGCTACACAATGGTATGTGGTAATCCGAATGATTTTATTGTTATTATTTTTGTTTTTTGGCAAACATTTATTTGAAGGAAAGCGTGTTTTATTTAATTTGTCTTTACACTGGGCTACTATTGATCAAAATTCAAACTATGATACATTATTCAAAAGCTAATTTACTCAGCTACTTGATGATATCATCAAAATTATTCTATCTTTGTTAGGTATTTTTTGACAATTGTTTCTAGAAGGAAAGTGTTAAATTTTTGCCTTTCGGCTATACTCAAATCGTCTTTTTTGCCTTTTATTTTGAGTTTAGATTTTTATTGAGCACAGTACCTTAAAGAACAACCCTTTACCTACCAAACAAGACCAATCCCAACCCTCTACAATGAATAATAATGGTGATACACTCATTTGAAGTACAACATTCTGTGTTACCGCTACAATATGTTTATGATTAACATGTTTATTTTTAACCATGTTCCACCAATCCCATTTTTCTCTACTTTTGATATGTGATGTAATAAAGCATTAGGAACATCATACAACAGGTTTCATTTCTGTTCTAATTATTTCCATCATAGGCCATAATTTGTGCTAGATTGACTGGACTCTAATACACTAGAAGGCCGTTTGTAGGGCGGAAACGAGGCACAGAAGGAGGACACAGAAATAGGAAATCAGCCAAGTAGCCATATCCAGGACCGTAAATACATTCAAACTTTAGACAGGGCACCAACTTCATCAATAACCAAGGAATAAGGCGATGTGGCCGATTCCCAGATACAGATACAGGGCACAGGGTACATAAAAAAGTAGAAAATTTGCTTGTAGAGCCAAATTCTAGAAAAAGATGAAGAGCCAGAGGACACCATGAGACCCTCGCTTGTGTGGCGAAAAAGCGCGTGTAAACATGAATGTCGAGTCAACCAGTCAAGGGAATGTGTGCCGACACAGGTTGTCCATGACGCGTCGCAGGGACCACCGGAGCAGGATCCGCCAAAGGAAAGAGGCCCATACCCGTGGCAGGTTGGGAGGCAGGAAGAGGCACGACCGGGCCGGCCCCAACCCACCATCTGCATAAGTGGGGTGGAACAAGAACCCCACCCTGGGCAGGAAGAGCTTCCTTAGCCCTGCTCAGGCATATTGGCCCCATATGGGGCAAAAAAATATGCGTAAAACAAGTTTTTCGCGAATATTTCAAGGTCGGAGGCCGATGGCAAGAAGTTTTGAAGACGAGCAGTCAATCCGCATCATCCTACGACTGGGAGAGGGTGTGAGCCGCCGATCTCTCTCCTCCCCTTTCCTGTACCAACCTGTCCAGTCACCATATGGGGTCCATAATCCCAAATGTGTATTACAAATTTCCCCTTCCTATCGAACTTTTTTTTAGCCCCAGAGTTCTGCCTTGTTGTCACCCAAGACCCTCAGCCATCCCCTCCACAGCCCTGCAACCAAATTAATCCAGCTTATGTAATGTATGAGATATGCCTCACTCTTGTTGATATTTTGTTTTACTACTTTTTTTATTTTTTGTTTTATATATGTCTTAATATTTACAGTAGTGTAATTTGATCTCAACATAATATTAAGCATTAATTGTAGTTTCTATTGGTAACAAGAAATTTAATATCCATCAATCAGTTTTCGGGTGAGAGCCGTTTAAAGTGCCGGTCCCCATATGGGGCCACATTGCTAATTTCGCCACACTTCTGGAACATTACCTGAGCAGGGTTAGGGCGGTAGAGAGGTGTAGGACAGCAGTATGACAGGACGATGAATCGCCCTGAAGGTCGTGGGACCCTGCAACCTCTCTGGGGAGCTCTACCGCTGGCACGAGGATGAAGGCCGTATCCCCAACAAAACCCTGGACGTCATCATCATGGAAGGAGCCCTGTGCAGGACCACTTGCACGTAACGGGAAATGATATCCCATGAGTGACGGAGAGACCTCTTGGCCCGTTGTCCTTCCTCTGATGCAGGGTGCGATTCCAGGAGTTGAAGGGCGGAGAGACAAACTTCACATCGGCGGGGATCGTAGATATCCTTGCCGTAGCAGGCCATGTGGAGGCAGCACCCCCGATGGTCCAGCATGGCCGACCGATTGCATGTTGGGCGGAAGCAGGGAGGAGCCTGCATTACGGCACTGAAAAATGGGGGGAGCGTTACACACCAGTGGAGGTGAGACGGTAAAAGTATGAGGCAGTATAGCCAAAATAGCATTTGAAATCCAAGTAAGACAATATCCAGGAAGACGCCAAGTAGCAAAGATAACAAGGAAAGTCAAGTAAAAAACACCCACACAGACCATAAACACCAGGGCTGGGACAAGCCCCTTTGGCAAGACCCAACCCTGGTGAATAGGTCCAATTCCTTTGGGGAAAAGAGACCCCATCCAAAATACCTGAGAACCCTCTGGGAGAGCGGAGGGAGGAGGGGGCGAAGCGGGGGCGGCGTAGGTCTGGCCGGTAGTAGAGCGGGCGCCAGCTGGAAGGAAAAAGGTCAAGTGTGAGCAACCCAACTGTACCCTATTATTGGAAATAGGGGAGGGGAGGGAATCCAATACACACAGGACAATCGCCACTTTGGATCGAGTCCGAGGACTTTTCAAGAGGTCCTTGGGTCCACCTAGTACACTAGGTGGCCGCCTGTAGGGCGGAAACTAGGTACTGAAGGAGGACACAAGGGAGAGGAAACAGCCAAGTAGCTGTGTCCAAGGAGCCCTGTCCAGGTACATTTAACCTCTGAAGTGCGCATGGGGGTAATTGGAAACGTCCCCCTGTGCTGACGTATTTGAGGTGTTTCCGTCACTAAAATATTCATTGTGCCATTAACCCGGGAGCTGCGGGAAGACTCTTAAGAGTTCCCCCGGCGGACTGCGGGAAGACTCTCCTGAGTAAGTAAAATTAAAAATCAACTTTTGACATCGAAATTTTTATTTTTTTTTTATTTTTATTTTTTTTTTTTTTTACTTTTGTTTGGCCCCTGGGCCATGCAAAATCTCAGTCCTCTACCTCCCCTCCTTCCCCACTTTCCTCCTATCCCTCAGTTATCACCTATTTTCCCTATTATTCCCTTATTCTGAGGTATATTTTCGTGCTAACATTAGCGAGTTGCAAGCAGGGTGTTGTCATCACTGATAGCAATCGAGTGCAAGAGAGAGAGAGAGAATATCGATCGACTGTGTCGCAGTGGCCTTGGGGAAAATTGGCGGGAAGGTAGCTTGCCTCACCCATACATTATACAACTCGCGGGCTATATCTCCGATTTTGACCATCCAAACGCTGTTTTCACTCGTTTTATTGTTGTTTCAGGTTAATACCTTTATAATCAACCCATAATAGGCGCATATGGATAATTATTAATGCTATTAATGGTACAATGAATATTTTAGTGACGAAAAACCTCAAATACGTCAGCACAGGGGGAGGTTTTCAATTACCCCTGTGCGCACTTCAGAGGTTAATAGCATTAATACTTATCCATATGCGCCTATTATGGGTTGATTATAAAGGTATTAACCTGAAACAACAATAAAACGAGTGAAAACAGCGTTTGGATGGTCAAAATCGGAGATATAGCCCGCGAGTTGTATAATGTATGGGTGAGGCAAGCTGCTTTCCCGCCAATTTCCCCCAAGGCCACTGAGACACAGTCGATCGATACTCTCTTTCTCTCTCTTGCACTCGCTTGCCATCAGTGATGACAACACCCTGCTTGCAACTCGCTAATGTTAGCACGAAAATATACCTCAGAATAAGGGAATAACAGGGAAAATAGGTGATAACTGAAGGAGAGGAGGAAAGTGGGGAAGGAGGGGAGGTAGAGGACTGAGATTTTGCATGGCCCAGGGGCCAAAAAAAAAAATAAAAAAATACATTTTTTTTTTTTTTTTTTTTTTTTTTCGATGTCAAAAGTTGATTTTTTTTTTCACTCACTCTTAAGAGTCTCCCCGCAGTCCGCCGGGGGAACTCTTAAGAGTCTCCCAGCAGTTCCCGGGTTAAAAGGAGTATAACAGGGCGCCAACAAAAATAACCAAGGTAAAAGGCTATGTGGCTGATTACTTGACATGGCACAGGGTACATCAAAAATAGAATTTTGCTTGTATAGCGGACACTAAAAAAGATGAAGGAGCTGAGGACACCTGAAGACCCCCGCCTGTGTGGCGAAAAAACGTGTGTAAACACGAATGTCGAGTCAACTTGTCCAAGCTTATCCTCCCTGTGAGTGGGGCCCATACACAGTTTCCAGACTCCCCCCCCCCCCCCCCCCCTATTATCAAACAGAAACAGTGTGAATGTAAGAAAAGAGAGAAGTTTAACAAGAGTGATTAGACCCAAACCACCAAGTCAGTTGAGACAAGAGGAATATAGAAGGAAAGGACCTATGTGGACCATTCCGACGGCGGTCTGCTCGAGGTAAAAAAACGGCCTAGCTTAGTTACACAAAACACATAAAAAGATAAAACACTAGGGCAGCATCAATGCCTGAGTGAAAGAACCTAGTAACAAAGCTAAACACTGCCTGAAAAAACCCACAATTACGTTAACCCGTGGAGCCCCGGCTAGTTTTGTATTGTTTGTTCACCAGAACCCGGCCGGTTTTCAAAAAATGGTTTTATTCCAGAAACAATAGCGAATGGGTTAGGAATGAATGAAAAACCACGAAAAACCGCTCATAAAGCTTAAAGAATGGTCCTACAGAGCCCCCGAAAACGTATTTTACAAGAGTAAAAAATTGAAGGCAATTACCCCCAAAAAAACAGGCTATTGCGCGCTCACGCGCACGCACGTCGACTTTGAGAGTTTTCAACCATCGGCACGGTTGCGTGGGATACGTACACAGTTCCCATACAAATCTGAGCTCTCTCGAGTGGCTACACCTGAGGTTACGGTCGGAGCAATTAGGGTGACTCGTCAGACGCGTCGCTGGGGCTGTGCGTTACATACATCGCCGACGCGCCAGACGCGTCGCTGGGGCTGGACGGGTTAAAGGAAAAATAAAATAAAAGTTAGGGCAAGCGAGCGACTGACACTGTTACCAGAACCACGTATCCTCGAGTCAAGTAGGCCCGGGGAACCGAAAAGGAACTGACAAAGGTGTGAACCAGGCAACGAATTACAAGACCACCAACTATGGACATGTTGAAAAACAAGTCAGAAGGGCTTATAGGTCAGTTGAGACCAAAGCAAAATGTTTGAAAGAGAATAAAGGCCTTGTGCCCTATGATCTCACAAAAGCAGAATCCGGAACTGTCACCATCATATCTACTACTGTTATCATCATCACTACCAGCATCATCACTACTGTCATCATTATCACTAAATCTCTCATCGTGACATCTTCCCTGACTGCTCTTCTTGCTGATCTATCTCTCTCACGTTCAGAATCCCTCATCGTGACATCTTCCCTGACTGCTCTTCTTGCTGATCTATCTCTCTCACGTTCAGAATCTCTCATCGTGACATCTTCCCCGACTGCTGACTGCCTGACTGACTTTTGGGGGGGGGGGGGGGACAATTTTTTGTTTTGGACCTAAGATCATAACTATTGCACAAATTCAATTTTTTTTTTAATTACCATCTAATTCACGCACCGAAGGTTCGTGTGAAGTTTGGAGAAAATCCGTCATACGGTCTAGGAGGAGTTCTCGGACGGACAGACAGACAGACAGACAGACAGACATTTCGGTTAGCATGTACCACTATACGGGGGGCGATACCACTCATTAAAGTTGCAAGGAACGTTGTCCGGTGTTCGAGCGGTTTTGCAAGCAGGGTATTGTGTTGGATACAAAAGCTATGTCACAGATATCAAAAGATCATTTAACTTATCGGGCATGGAGAAACTACAGAAGGAACAGATTGTGCAAACAAACAAGAGCGAGAGAGGGAGAGATTGGCTGTTTAAGGGATCTGCCTCTATTCGGTTAGTAACAGAGTTGTAGATATGTGGAATAGGCTACCGAGTGCTATAATGGGATCAAGAACAATAGAGCTTCAACTTTAAATTAGATAGAACGAGATGGGTTGGGTGTGAAAGGGATATGCCATGTGTAGGTCAATCGGCTCTCTGCAGACTCCTGTTTTCTTATTTTTTTATGTTCTCATTTGTGAAGGAGAGAAAGAGAGTATGGCAAGAGAGAATAGGATGTCGTAAACATAAGGAAGATAGCGATAAATATGAGAGAGAGAGAGAGAGAGTGCAGGATGGGTTGGGTGTGAAACTGATCTGACATGTGTGGGCCAATCGGCTCTCTGCAGACTCCGGTTTTCTTATGTTCTCAGTTGTGAGAGAGAGAGACTAGGATGTCATAAATGTAAGGAAGACAGATAAATGAGAGAGAGAGAGAGAGAGAGAGTTTTTATGAGATGGGTTGGGTGTGAAAAGGATCTGTCTTGTGTGGGCCAATTGGCTCTCTGCAGACTCCCATTTTCTTATGTGATATTTCTTACAATTATGTTTTGTTTGCAGGTATATGATAACATGGGTGTATAGTAAGTAGTGTAAATAATAGGTAACGTTTATAAGATGGGTTGGGTGTGAAAGGGATCTGCCTTATGTGAGCCAATTGGCTCTCTGCAGACTCCCATTTTCATCTTGGTTGCATGTGAATGGGATCTGCCTCATTTGCACCGGTGTGCAAACAAACAAGAGCGAGAGAGAAAGAGATTGGCTGTGTAAGGGATCTGCCTCTATTCGCTTGGTAAAAGAGTTGTAGATATGTGGAATAGGCTACTGAGTGCTATAGTGGGATCAATAACAATAAGGCTTCAACATAAAATTTTATAGGACAAGATGGGTCGAGTGTGAAAGGGATCTGCCGTGTGTGCGCCAATCGCCTCTCTGCAGACTCCCGTTTTCTTATGTTCCAATTTGTGTGAGTGTGTGAGAGAGAGAGAGTTTATGATTATTTTATTATGCAAAACTAGGGGGTGGATGGAAGCCTATAGAATGAAGACTGAAAACGTTGTGTGGGTACCGAATACGGTTTTAAAGTAATTTAAGAATAGACAGTTTTCAATGCTGTGGCCAAACTATTCCACCAATTTCTATTATTTTGGTATCAAAACGTTCGGAATTGCGAGCCTCACCCAACTACGCAAAGATGGCTTTGATCATCAGCGTAGTTTTGAAGATGTGGATTTTTAAGTGGAATTCAAGTTTTTTTCAAGATTGCCGGAAAAAAAAAACCCACGTGAAAAAGCAAACATTTGCGGAGTAGTGGAGTCCATAATTATACCAAAGCCCATAATTTTCTTTGAGTGGGAGAGACGGTATTTAAGTTTTAAAATTTTTCGAGAAAACAACCTGTTTGGCCGCCACTTTGGATGTTTAGGATATCAAAAGTTGCCGAATACAAAAACGCACCTTGTGTGAAAGTTTGGTCCCGATCCGAAAAGCGGTTCTGGAGGTATTGCGTATAAACCGGCGTGGAAAAATAATTTGGAAGAATAAGAAGATTTAATGATTACAATAGGGGTTCCCCGCAGGGCTCGTTCCCCTAATAATAACAATAATAATAATATTATTATTATTAATAATAAGAATAATAAGAATACTAATAATAATTATAATAATTATAACAATATTAAAAATAATTAAAGTTGCAAGCAACGTTGTCCGGGGTTCGACGGTTTTGCAAGCAGGGTATTGTGTTGGATACAAATGCTGTGTCACAGATATCAAAAGATCATTTAACTTATCGGGCATGGAGAAACTACAGAAGGAGCAGATTGTGCAAACAAACAAGAGCGAGAGAGGGAGAGATTGGCTGTAAAAGGGATCTGCCTCTATCTGTTTAGTAACAGAGTTGTAGATATGTGGAATAGGCTACCGAGTGCTATAATGGGATCAAGAACAATAGAGCTTCAACTTGAAATTAGATAGAACGAGATGGGTTGGGTGTGAAAGGGATCTGCCATGTGTAGGTCAATCGGCTCTGGAGACTCCCGTTTTCTTATTTTTGGTATTTTCTCATTTGTGAAGGAGAGAGAGGGAGTATGGCAAGAGAATTGGATGTGGTAAACGTAAGGAAGATAGCGATAAATATGAGAGAGAGAGAGAGCGCGGGATGGGTTGGGTGTGAAAGGGATCTGACATGTGTGGGCCAATCGGCTCTCTGCAGACTCCGGTTTTCTTATGTTCTCATTTGTGAGAGAGAGAGACTAGGATGTCATAAATGTAAGGAAGACAGATAAATGATTTTTATGAGATGGGTTGGGTGTGAAAAGGATCTGCCTTGTGTGGGCCAATTGGCTCTCTACAGACTCCCATTTTCTTATGTTCCTATTTCTTACAATTGTGTTTTGGTTGCAGGTATATGATAACATGGGTGTATAGTAAGTAGTGTAAATAACAGGTAACGTTTATGAGATGGGTTGAGTGTGAAAGAGACCTGCCTTATGTGGGCCACTTGGCTCTCTGCAGACTCCCATTTTCAACTTGGTTGCATGTGTAAGGGATCTGCCTCATTTGTACTGGTGTGCAAACAAACAAGAGCGAGAGAGAGAGATTGGCTGTGTAAGGGATCTGCCTCTATTCGCTTGGTAAAAGAGTTGTAGATATGTGGAATAGGCTACCAAGTGCTATAATGGGATCAAGAACAATAGAGCTTCAACTTGAAATTAGATAGAACGAGATGGGTTGGGTGTGAAAGGGATCTGCCATGTGTAGGTCAATCGGCTCTGGAGACTCCCGTTTTCTTATTTTTGGTATTTTCTTATTTGTGAAGGAGAGAGAGGGAGTATGGCGAGAGAATAGGATGTGGTAAACGTAAGGAAGATAGCGATAAATATGAGAGAGAGAGAGAGCGCGGGATGGGTTGGGTGTGAAAGGGATCTGACATGTGTGGGCCAATCGGCTCTCTGCAGACTCCGGTTTTCTTATGTTCTCATTTGTGAGAGAGAGAGAGACTAGGATGTCATAAATGTAAGGAAGACAGATAAATGATTTTTATGAGATGGGTTGGGTGTGAAAAGGATCTGCCTTGTGTGGGCCAATTGGCTCTCTACAGACTCCCATTTTCTTATGTTCCTATTTCTTACAATTGTGTTTTGGTTGCAGGTATATGATAATATGGGTGTATAGTAAGTAGTGTAAATAACAGGTAACGTTTATGAGATGGGTTGAGTGTGAAAGGGACCTGCCTTATGTTGGCCACTTGGCTCTCTGCAGACTCCCATTTTCAACTTGGTTGCATGTGTAAGGGATCTGCCTCATTTGTACTGGTGTGCAAACAAACAAGAGCGAGAGAGAAAGAGATTGGCTGTGTAAGGGATCTGCCTCTATTCGCTTGGTAAAAGAGTTGTAGATATGTGGAATAGGCTACCAAGTGCTATAGTGGGATCAATAACAATAGAGCTGCAACATAAAATTTGATAAGACGAGATGGATTGGGTGTGAAAGGGATCTGCCGTGTGTGGGCCAATCGGCTCTCTGCAGACTCCCATTTTCATCTTGGTAGCATGTGTAAGGATCTGCCTCCTTTGTACCAGTGTGCAAATAAGAGAGAGATTGGCTGTGTAAGGGATCTGCCTCTCTTGTAACAGAGTCGTAGATATGTGAAATAGGCTACCTAGTGCTATAGTGGGATCAAGAACAATAGAGAATTTAAAGATAAAATCAGATAGTCATATGGCGAAATGGGTTGGATGTGAAAGGGATCTGCCTTTTGTGGGCCACTTGTCTCTCTGCAGATTCCCATGTTCATCTTGTAAGGGATCTGCCTCATTTGTACCGGTGTGCAAACAAACGAGCGACAGAGAGAGACTGGGTGTGTAAGGGATCTGCCTCTATTCGTTTAGTAACAGAGTTGTAGATATGTGGAATAGGCTACCGAGTCCTATAGCCAATCGGCTCTCTGCAGACTCCTGTTTACTTATTGTTACGACTGAGGTTTAAATATATCAGGGCTCTTATTCATTGAACTAGTAATGGCATAAATGCTACAACGGAAAGCGCTAGATCCAACCTCTGATGTATATTCCCAGTGAACAAAGAACACAAATACTCTACAGAGTTCTATATGCAATAATAGGCTATCAAACTCTCAATAAATGTGCGTCTACTCTAGGCTTAATGTTATGTGAAAACAGCCTATTACTACCTATAACCGAAGGTGCTTGGTTATGGTATGCAAAGTAAGGTGGTAAGAGAAGTTACAGCTTACGTTACTTTAATCAATAAATGTCAGGCACTCCTGCATGAAAGAAAGTGCACTAAAGTCCTTCAACACTAACAAGGAATCTTCTTTAAATGTTAGATGCTATAAAGATGCTCGTATCGGAAATGGAACCCAAAAAGGCAGGCAGCGGAACAATGCTCGTGCAGGCTATGCACACAAAAAGGCAGAATATATAATGCCGTCGGAGCCAAGAATATCCTAAACACTACAACAATAATAATCGCCACGACAATGCAGTATTCCTATCAACAAAAAGAGCCTAAGTCGTTTGTGTCTCCATACATCAAACTAGGCTGCGAAATGCTTGTGTAATCATAAATGGGTATGCATAAAAAGAGTAATTAGGTTAATATACTTAATGTCTACTGTGACTGAAAAAGTCTAGCTAGAGTCAATGATACGAGATACTGGTGCGCATGGCATGCCGCATAGCCTAGTGCAAATCTCAAGTCTGTGCGTCAAATATTATGTTATAGGGAAGGGTAGCTCTCTTGAGAAACCTTAATACCGAAGTATTAAGCGTTCTCCTGGCGTACCTCAAAGACAAACAACGAGCTTAGAACAGTGCAGAATGGTATAGGCAAAATGCCCTCATTCGTGCATGCTCTACTCTCAATGGCACACAGACTAAAATTTACTCAATCAACTCCAGTTCTCAGGTATGTCGTGCAGATTTTAAATAAAGCCAGCACTCATAAGAAACAATACCTTATAATATCAGACTCCTAGTCTAGCATTATCTAATCCAGCAGAACACTAATAATTATAGGAAGCGGTACTTAAGCAATATAAATGCCAACCAATGCTTCGTGATCAACTTATCTTAACAACTAAACATACATAGGTTATATCAGACCTTAACGCACAATACAACTGGCCAGCATGAAGCTGATTTTGCAGAGTTAACCAGAGGGGATATGGTATTAATAAAAGGTGGTGAAAGATATGGAAAAAGAGAGAGGTAGGCAGAGGAAAAGATTCTCAGGTGCAGACGGGGGACAGGTATCAAAGGATAAAGAGAGATGCGTTCTAGAAACCAGATCTGAGGGAGAGAGTGGCGAGGAACCTGTATATATACCGGGACTAGTTTTCACCGCGCAAAGTAAAGCGGTAACAAGTCCTCTAGCCACTAGCAAAGAAGCTAGCAACATGGTAAGGACCTCCCTCAACCAACCCCCACGAGGCAGCCAGCCGTGACGTCATCGAGCGGGGCAAAAACACTGCGCGCGCCCCTCTCACTCTGTTCTACTCTCTCTCTCTCTCTCCCAGATCCCATCATTACTAGTTAATGATAAAACATATACTTTACAATTAAATATAGAAAGCCTTGACATGGGTGAAAAAAAGAGCCTTTCTGGACTGCCCATGACACGAGCTTTCATATGAAATAAAGCACACTCTAATACATAAACTGTAGCCCCATCCACTGCCCTGGCGATCCTAGCGAGTCACTGTAGGACAAGCCATGCGGTTCTAACAGAGTGGTTAACGTCACACACCCCCCAAGATTTTTCTCAGAGGCCCCAAGGCTCACAAAAATCTGATGGTTAGAACCCATGCTATATCTCCACTTCCCATCACCCAGCGGCAGTAAAATATCTGGCACAGTTCTTCAACAAAACATTTTTCAAAATTATAACCCTCCCCAACATAATAGGTTAAATTATATGTAGTTATGCTCCTCAAGAGCGAGCTTCTCTAGCCCAGCATTCTGAGAGGAGTGCAACTCAGAATTACTGCTATAACATACTGAAAAAATTCAACTATCAAAGAAAGAGTTTTTATTTGATTTTTTATGTTTTTAATTTGTTTATTTCGGCTGCACTATAGGGGCAAGCCTAGTTTTTTCTTCTATACCAAACGCTCAACTCCTGCTTTACGACCCAATACGCTGGGCTACAACCGCGAGCCAACAAGCACCAAGCGCAAAATACTATTCAAACTAAAGCAGAAGGCTACCTGTGTGTTAATCTACCCAGGATCATATACCCTTGAACGACCATCTGCAACCACGTTGTCACAACCGGCAATGTGGCGTATGTCCAGGTTATATACCAATAACCTTAGTGACCACCTGGTC
>JBAKBP010009010.1:17500-86957 GCA_037953745.1 Lithodes maja | reverse complement strand
ACCCTAACCCTTACTTACAGTCACACAACCTACCACCCTAACCCTTACTTACAGTCACACAACCTACCACCCTAACCCCTTACTTAGTCATACACACACAACCTACCACCCTAACTCTTACTTAGTCACAAAACCTACCACCCTAACCCTTACTTACGTCATACATGCACAACCTACCACCCTAACCCTTACTTACAGTCATACACACACACAACCTACCACCCTAACCCTTACTTACAGTCACACAACCTACCACCCTAACCCTTCCTTACAGTCAAACACACACAACCTACCACCCTAACCCTTACTTAGTCATACACACACAACCTACCACCCTAACCCTTACTTAGTCATACACACACACACAACCTACTACACTAACCCTTACTTAGTCATACATACACAACCTACCACCCTAACCCTTAGTTACAGTCATACACATACAACCTACCACCCTAACCCTTACTTACAGTCACACAACCTACCACCCTAACCCTTACTTACAGTCACACAACCTACCACCCTAACCCTTACTTACAGTCACACAACCTACCACCCTAACCCTTACTTACAGTCATGCCACACACAACCTACCACCCTAACCCTTACTTACAGTCACACAACCTACCACCCTAACCCTTACTTACAGTCATACACACACAACCTACCACCCTAACCCTTACTTACACTCATACACACACAACCTACCACGCTAACCCTTACTTAGTCACACAACCTACCACCCTAACCCTTACTTAGTCATACACACACAACCTACCACCCTAACCCTTACTTAGTCACACACACAACCTACCACCCTAACCCTTACTTACAGTCACACAACCCACCACCCTAACCCTTACTTACAGTCACACAACCTACCACCCTAACCCTTACTTAGTCACACAACCTACCACCCTAACCCTTACTTACAGTCACACAACCTACCACCCTAACCCTGACTTACAGTCATACACACACAATCTACCACCCTAACCCTTACTTAGTCATACACACACACAACCTACCACCCTAACCCTTACTTACAGTCACACAATCTACACCCTAACCCTGACTTACAGTCATACACACACAATCTACCACCCTAACCCTTACTTACAGTCATACACACACACAACCTACCACCCTAACCCTTACTTAGGTCACACAACCTACCACCCTAACCCTTACTTACACTCATACACACACAACCTACCACCCTAACCCTTACTTACATTCATACACACACAACCTACCACCCTAACCCTTACTTACAGTCACACAACCTACCACCCTAACCCTTACTTACAGTCACACAACCTACCACCCTAACCCTTACTTACAGTCATACACACACAACCTACACCCTAACCCTTACTTACAATCATACACACACACAACCTACCACCCTAACCCTTACTTACAATCATACACACACACAACCTACCACCCTAACCCTTACTTACTCATACACACACAACCTTCCACCCTAACCCTTACTTACACTCATAAACACACAACCTACCACCCTAACCCTTACTTACAGTCACACAACTTACCACCCTAACCCTCACTTACAGTCATACACACAACCTACCACCCTAACCCTTACTTACAGTCATACACACACAACCTACCACCCTAACCCTTACTTAAGTCACACAATCTGCCACCCTAACCCTTACTTACAGTCATACACACACAACCTACCACCCTAACCCTTACTTACAGTCATACACACACAACCTACCACCCTAACCCTTACTTACAGTCATACACACACAACCTACCACCCTAACCCTTACTTACACTCATACACACAACCTACCACCCTAACCCTTACTTACAGTTATACACACACAACCTACCACCCTAACCCTTACTTACAGTCACACAACCTACCACCCTAACCCTTACTTAGTCACACAACCTACCACCCTAACCCTTATTTACAGTCACACAACCTACCACCCTAACCCTTACTTACAGTCATACACAACCTACCACCCTAACCCTTACTTAGTCACACAACCTACCACCCTAACCCTTACTTAGTCACACAACCAACCACCCTAACCCTTACTTACAGTCGTACACACACAACCTACCACCCTAACCCTTACTTAGTCATACACACACAACCTACCACCCTAACCCTTACTTAGTCATACACACACAACCTACCACCCTAACCCTTACTTAGTCATACACACACAACCTACCACCCTAACCCTTACTTACAGTCACACAACCTACCACCCTAACCCTTACTTACAGTCAGACACACACACAACCTACCACCCTAACCCTTACTTACAGTCACACAACCTACCACCCTAACCCTTACTTACAGTCACACAACCTACCACCCTAACCCTTACTTAGTCACACAACCTACCACCCTAACCCACACTTACAGTCACACAACCTACCACCCTAACTCTTACTTACAGTGACACACACACAACCTACCACTCTAACCCATACTTACAGTCACACAACCTACCACCCTGTTACGACCGGGCACTCGGGTACACTAGGGCTCTTACACAGGACTCGAGTATGGCTCGCTGCCACAACGGAAACACACGATCCCAACCCCAGAGTACTGCCAGCCGAACAAAAAACGCCACTACACTCCAGAGTTCTATCTGCTATAACGGGGTATACAAGAACTTGGTACTAGCGTTTCACACAACAGACTAATAACAAGACGGGAGTTATCTAGTCTGGTCAACAATCAAACAAAGAAGAAAGTACTACAACACTAAAGAATAGTGTTGGCCGAAGCCGAAGTAATCCACCCTTGAACTAAGAACTTAAGAAGTCCTCCACCCTCTACTTCGGATCGGCACTATTACGTTACGTTAAACAATAGTCCTCGAGCATCAAGCAAGGAATCTTCTGATAAGTTAGATGCTTCTCGAATACTCATAAGAAGTAAGTATCGGATTTTGAACAGCAATTTAATGAATAACTCACTGGTAATTAAAGGCTTTAAATTGACATAAGAAGAATTATAAGAATAAGCAATAGGATATGGCAAACATTAAGAAGAAGTACTCCGACAATGCACTGGCAATAGCCTACTAAGATTGTGCTCGTGGGCCACTAATCTCTGAAGTAGCTAAGCGTGCCACACATGAAATCAATAGTGCATAAACAATAATATACATAAGAAGCTTCAATACTATGCTGTATCTGCTGGTCGAGCAAAGTCTAGCTGGGATATCTAAGGTTAGGAAACAATGGCTGAGCAAGCGGCTCGTAGCCTAGCGAGGTCCTTAAGACTGTGCGGCCAAATTACGTTAATTGACGGGATGCTCTCTTGAGAGATCCAGATCACTAGTATCTGGTTCTCTCCTGGCGATCCTCTCAAAGTCAAGCAAATGAGAAAGCACAGTGTTGGGTGGCTGAGGCAAAAGCCCTCACTCGCAACACAGTGCTAAACTCCCACGGTACACAGTCAGAAAGACCACCTAGGCGTTCCACGTCTCCGTTGCAATTGTACTGGTTCAACCGCAACCTAGTACTCATAGGAAATCACAACTCAGAAACCCTATCCCAGTCTAGCATTGCCTAAGCCAGCAGAAAACAGGAACATGAATAATCGCACACAGGGAAATGCATATACGAGTGCAACAAACATCAATCAATCCTATTCTAGTTAACCCTTCCAAAAATAGGCTATCTAACAGGCACTTATCTCGTGAGAACTCAAGCGATAATACTTTGGCTGACTAAATCTGCACCAAAGGGGTCATTGAGGTTATAAAGGGTCGAGAAGGGAAGAAGATAGGCTGTTCAGAGAGTAGAGAAAGTTCACATCAGTCGGAAGAATATGGATAGTTGCAAGGGATATGAGAAGTCGCTCTGCCTGATGAGTTCTGAAGAATGGTGGCAAGAACCTCTCTTTTTATACTCGGCCCTCTAGCGGCATATCTCAAACTACTTAAGGACCGCCCACTAGCAATCGTTACGTAATATTCTCTCTCAATCTGGGATCGACAAAGGATTTCCCACGCGCTGAGAGGGAGGAGGGAGGAGGGAGGGAGGCCTACCTACCTCGTGGCGCGCTCACGGGCCGTCGTTACATAACTCTCTTCTCCTCATCATTACATATAAGTCCCACACACAATACTTATAACTAATGATATAAAATAGAACTCGTTGACTCAGATGAAAACAAAATACATATTTATAATACTTATAGTACAACGGCTCACATAAACTAAGTTAGGAAACTCTACACAGACTACAGCCAAAGTTCCTGCCCTGACGATCCTAGCGAGAGTGGGGCCTGACTGGGCGTTCTGTACAGCATGCTCATACTCGACATGCGTCACACCTCCCCCAAGATTTTACTTGCTCAACCCTGAGCTAAAATCTGATATACAGAACCCCATCAAACCCCTCACACCCAGCGACCGCATGGCACTAAAACAACGCTGAGTTTATCACTAAAACACATCTTATAAAAAAAAATCACATTTCATAACTCCTCCCAACAATAGTAAAAGACATAATATCATGCTCCCAGAGCGAGCTTACAGCAGCTCAGCCGTTTGATAGTTCGTGGACTACTCAAACACTATAGGCTATGACAAACTTATACAATTATCTATATAAAAAAGAAAGAGTTTTTATATGATTTTTATATTTTAATATGTTTTTTTCCGGCTGCACTATAAGGGCAGCCTATTTTCTTCTATACCAAACGCTCAACTCCTGCTTTACGACCCAATACGCTGGGCTACAACCGCGAGCCAACAAGCACCAAGCGCAAAATACTATTCAAACTAAAGCAGGAGGCTACCCGTGTGTCAATCTACCCAGGATCATATACCCTTGAACGACCATCTGCAACCACGTTATCACAACCGGCAATATGGCGTACGTCCAGGTTATATACCAATAACCTTAGTGACCACCTGGTCAGCCTCATATTCCGATTGTGAAACTGGTCCAAGATCTTGAGAGGGTGATGATCTGGGTAAACTACAACGACCGGACCATAGGCTGGAACATAGACCTCGAAATGCCCCAGCGCATCATCGTCCTTTTCACTTTCATTCATCAGGTTCTGAAACGTTGCTAGTGCATTCTTAAGTCCGTCAGGCATAACATTGCACTGGTAGGTACTCCCGTCCACAACAAAACCACATACCTCTTTAGCACGCTCGGACAAAGTTACAAGCAACGACCACTCACGACATTCCTTATCCCTCAGACCCTTCGTCCACACGTAATCCAGCTCTGCTTGCACCACAGGCTGTCGAGCAGGATTTATACGGTAGGGAATTAAACTGAGCCTTGCACTATCTCCAGCCTGCATGTCGGATTCTACCCCGTACATCAGGCCTGGAGAAGCAACAAACATGCGAAAGTACTGCCATAGCCTAGTAAACAACTGCCTTGCACTGTCTCCACAAACAACATGCCTAGTGCCCTCCCACAACCCAGCCGAGACCGCAGCTTCTAACCTGTAGTCTCCCTCCTTCTCCACCTTCGTCCCTAGAACAGCCAGGTCATGAGAGGGACAATCAGTACCACCCGTGCAGTCACTCCCACAGTTCATTATTGCTAAGGCTTCCCCGCCGATACCGTACATGCGCACCCCCGCATTCCTTGTGACGACATCTGCCTGCGCAGCATCACCGCTTTCAGCGACATGGCCAGATACAGTCGGTCTATGGTAGGGCTGTTGCATTAGACTAGAGCAGCATTGGGAGGCTATGCGACGACCGGGCACTGCGATACCACAGCCGACCTACCAATCTGCTCAATGTCCTCCTTTTGACCACCACCCTTGGCAGCCATGGGTCGACCCTGGCCTGGCAACCATGCCAAAGCCTCGTCGCCCACCTTAAACCACCGAAACAACGAGGCTAACGGTCTTTCAACAGTCACGTGACCTGCCCGTGGAACATCTTGCACCGCCCGAGTTGTGAGACTCAGGGGCTCGGCACGACCAGTGGGGTATGAACCGAGCTGGTGCTGGAGTGCTGCACACTGCTGCTCAGGCAGGTGCTCTAGCGCTTCCACAGCCACCAGACTCGTGTCCCCCGCCCACGGCTCCGCCGAGACATAACAATCCCTACTCTCCTCCACCTGTGCCCTACTGCCCCCCTCTCCTTCTCCACCTTGGCCGCGGCAGACCAACGCAGGGACAGTAGGATGCTCAGGTGGTTGCCTCACAAACTCCTCCAACAGGTTCACATGACATGCTTCCCCGTCCTCGTGTTTGATCTCGACAGCACCATTACCACACTTCTGAACTTCCGGATCCTCCAACTGCAGTTTACAAATATCTGAGGGAACCAACCCGTCCAGATGCTTCCGAAGCAACCCAAGTCCTCCCCCAATATCAAACTGAGCAACCCTTTTTTCTCTCCGTGTGCAACGTTGCTGCCTCGGAGTCTCTTCCTGCCCTACCTCCTCACTAGCTGTGACAGGTCCTGGGGCCTCTCCAGACTCCAACATAGGTGCCAATACTAAATCACCCAGGAGAGCCGCCGAGTCAAAACTCTTAAAACCAACTCCAGCTTTAGCCTCCTCCTGTTGATCGTTCCTCTGCTGGTCTGAAGACGGAGGACTAGGCTGTTACACTTTAGCTGCCCGAGCTCGGGTGACAGCACACGCCATGGGTTCTGCCTGGCACCGCTCGACACACTCTTGCTCTTCCCTACTCACGTCGGCCGTCCTCTCGGCAACGACTAAGGGTAGAACCTCAGAAGCGGGCATTGCAAAGTCGTTGCCGAGAAGAAGGTCGACGCCCTCCACTGGCAGTTTCTCCACAATCCCAACATCCAATTCACGTGCCACACCATCCACCTCCAACTCCAACCGCACCAGCGGGTATGACCGAGTTGCATTAATACCCTGCACCACCACCACCCGAGCCGCATTTATAGGGTAGCCAGTCAAGTTTTTCATCAAAGTCTGGGAAGCACCTGTATCACGCAAGACCTCTACTCCATGCTTGCGCCCCGCCCACATCACGCAACCCCGTCCTCTATGGTCGCAAAAAACATCCTGAGCAGGGTTCGAGCCTCCCAGGTGCTTCTGCACTGGCTGTGCCTCAGCCTCTGACGAACTGCCCCGGGCAAACTCAGAAGACTTCAGAGACACACCAATGTTGCAGGCCAAAGACACAGCTGCTGTAGGTGGTTTGCTAGGACAGACTCTTGCAAAGTGCCCCTTTTCATGACAATGATAACACTCCAACTCCCCTCTGGGCTTCCCTTGGTACTGGGAAGGGCCCGGCCCCTTCTTAAATGGGACGGTGCTAGTCTTGTGGTCAGTCTTGGTATCATAGCTCTTGTACTTGTTTGCATAATGTATATCACCAACTCGGGGGGGTGGGGCGTCACGCCCCTTGTTACCTGCCTCACTACGCTGGGCAGACCCGCACCCACGAATTAGTGATAGCCGGAGGTCAGCCATCTCAGCTGCCTCCTGTAGAGTTTTAGGGTTCTTTTCTTTAATAGTTAAAGTCATATCTGCACCTGTACACTTATAAAACTGCTCGAGCAGAAACAGCTCAGTCAACTGTTCGGCCGTCTCAGCTTTCTCAGAACGTGTCCAGTTAGCAAGTGCATCTTTTAAGTCCCGGGCATGTTCAAGAAAGGTCGCCTCCCTAGTCTTTGTAACACCCCGAAACTTCAATCGATATGTTTCTGGTTGCAACTCGTATGCCCGTAGGACAGCTCTCTTCAATACTGGGTAGTCAATGCAAGACTCTAAAGGTAGTGCATCATAAGCCTTCAGACCCTTACCCGTAAGTCTTGAGGAGACTAGAGCTGCCCACTTCTCTTCAGGCCAATTATGCTCCCTACACTTTTTCTCAAAACGATTAAAAAATTCTGTGACTTCAGTTTCACTAAATGCCGGCACCAATTTGACTAAGCGAGACAAGGACTGTTCTCTTACTTGGCCCTCACGGCCCATCCGAGTCCCTGTCGACTCTGCACGAGTCTTATCTAAATCTATTTGAGCACAATATTTCTCTGAGTCGTACCTAAGCTCAGCCTCATGCCTCCTAGTCTCAGCCTCAATCTCATGCTTCCTAGCCTCAACCTCAATCTCCTGCTTCCTAGCCTCATTCTCCTGCTTCCTAGACTCAGCCTCAATCTCATACTTCCTAGACTCAATTTTAGCAAGCTCAAGTCTAAATATCATATCTGGAGACCGGCAGGAAGAGGGAGCTGCCACTACTGAAGGAGGGGGGGCAAGAACTGGGGAACCACCATACGCACCGCCCGAGGGCACTCCAATCTTCCAATTCTCATCCCTCTGTGGGAGGGTGCTAACCTCCGGTACTTGAGTGGACAGCACTGTGGGAGTCGAGTGAGAGGGGATCTGGGGAGGAACCCCCCCAAACGCCCTCTCCTCCGAAACCCCATGTCGCCCACGCAACACCCAGGAAATCAGCTCCCCCTTGGACATCCCTCCTACATTGGATCTGCCCAAAACCTTGGCTATCAGGTGCAAGCCATAAATATTCACCCCAGTCAACCTCTCCTCCGTGACATGGTACTGCTTACTCACAAAAAGTCTAGCATCCTCCTCACTAGTTACTAACGGCACCTCCTCAAATGGCATCTCTCGCTCCTCGTCAGTACTAGGGCACGACATACTGAAGTTCACAAAAAAATTCTCGAGACAAAAGTGTTAAACTCCCTTATGTAAGCACTAAATACTAAATTAACTGGAGTCTCTTAAATGCTCTCCTAATTGCCTTACAAAAAAATTTTTTTTTTCAATATGTACGCTAAAGTACGAACAAACAAATGTTGTACAACTCTGCAAAAAATTATACTGTTCACAAAATCCTAAGCAAGGTCGCCATTTGTTACGACCGGGCACTCGGGTACACTAGGGCTCTTACACAGGACTCGAGTATGGCTCGCTGCCACAACGGAAACACACGATCCCAACCCCAGAGTACTGCCAGCCGAACAAAAAACGCCACTACACTCCAGAGTTCTATCTGCTATAACGGGGTATACAAGAACTTGGTACTAGCGTTTCACACAACAGACTAATAACAAGACGGGAGTTATCTAGTCTGGTCAACAATCAAACAAAGAAGAAAGTACTACAACACTAAAGAATAGTGTTGGCCGAAGCCGAAGTAATCCACCCTTGAACTAAGAACTTAAGAAGTCCTCCACCCTCTACTTCGGATCGGCACTATTACGTTACGTTAAACAATAGTCCTCGAGCATCAAGCAAGGAATCTTCTGATAAGTTAGATGCTTCTCGAATACTCATAAGAAGTAAGTATCGGATTTTGAACAGCAATTTAATGAATAACTCACTGGTAATTAAAGGCTTTAAATTGACATAAGAAGAATTATAAGAATAAGCAATAGGATATGGCAAACATTAAGAAGAAGTACTCCGACAATGCACTGGCAATAGCCTACTAAGATTGTGCTCGTGGGCCACTAATCTCTGAAGTAGCTAAGCGTGCCACACATGAAATCAATAGTGCATAAACAATAATATACATAAGGAGAAGCTTCAATACTATGCTGTATCTGCTGGTCGAGCAAAGTCTAGCTGGGATATCTAAGGTTAGGAAACAATGGCTGAGCAAGCGGCTCGTAGCCTAGCGAGGTCCTTAAGACTGTGCGGCCAAATTACGTTAATTGACGGGATGCTCTCTTGAGAGATCCAGATCACTAGTATCTGGTTCTCTCCTGGCGATCCTCTCAAAGTCAAGCAAATGAGATAGCACAGTGTTGGGTGGCTGAGGCAAAAGCCCTCACTCGCAACACAGTGCTAAACTCCCACGGTACACAGTCAGAAAGACCACCTAGGCGTTCCACGTCTCCGTTGCAATTGTACTGGTTCAACCGCAACCTAGTACTCATAGGAAATCACAACTCAGAAACCCTATCCCAGTCTAGCATTGCCTAAGCCAGCAGAAAACAGGAACATGAATAATCGCACACAGGGAAATGCATATACGAGTGCAACAAACATCAATCAATCCTATTCTAGTTAACCCTTCCAAAAATAGGCTATCTAACAGGCACTTATCTCGTGAGAACTCAAGCGATAATACTTTGGCTGACTAAATCTGCACCAAAGGAGTCATTGAGGTTATAAAGGGTCGAGAAGGGAAGAAGATAGGCTGTTCAGAGAGTAGAGAAAGTTCACATCAGTCGGAAGAATATGGATAGTTGCAAGGGATATGAGAAGTCGCTCTGCCTGATGAGTTCTGAAGAATGGTGGCAAGAACCTCTCTTTTTATACTCGGCCCTCTAGCGGCATATCTCAAACTACTTAAGGACCGCCCACTAGCAATCGTTACGTAATATTCTCTCTCAATCTGGGATCGACAAAGGATTTCCCACGCGCTGAGAGGGAGGAGGGAGGAGGGAGGGAGGCCTACCTACCTCGTGGCGCGCTCACGGGCCGTCGTTACATAACTCTCTCTTCTCCTCATCATTACATATAAGTCCCACACACAATACTTATAACTAATGATATAAAATAGAACTCGTTGACTCAGATGAAAACAAAATACATATTTATAATACTTATAGTACAACGGCTCACATAAACTAAGTTAGGAAACTCTACACAGACTACAGCCAAAGTTCCTGCCCTGACGATCCTAGCGAGAGTGGGCCTGACTGGGCGTTCTGTACAGCATGCTCATACTCGACATGCGTCACAACCCTAATCCTTACTTTCAGTCATACACAGAACCTACCACCCTAACCCTTACTTACAGTCATACACACACAACCTACCACCCTAACCCTTACTTACAGTAACACACACACACAACCTACCACCCTTACTTACAGTAATACACACACACAACCTACCACCCTAACCCTTACTTACAGTCACACAACCTACCACCCTAACCCTTACTTACAGTCATACATACACAACCTACCACCCTAACCCTTACTTACAGTCACACAACCTACCACCCTAACCCTTACTTACAGTCATACACACACAACCTACCACCCTAACCCTTACTTAGTCACACAACCTACCACCTTAACCCTTACTCACAGTCATACACACACAACCTACCACCCTAACCCTTACTTACAGTCACACAACCTACTACCCTAACCCTTACTTAGTCATACACACACAACCTACCACCCTAACCCTTACTTACAGTCACACAACCTACCACCCTAACCCTTACTTACAGTCATACACACACAACCTACCACCCTAACCCATACTTACAGTCACACAACCTACCACCCTAACCCTTACTTACAGTCATACACACACAACCTACCAATAATTTACAGTGTTATTGTGTATTACCAAACGAACTAGGCATGAAACAGGAAACAAGAGCATAATCAACCATGTCGCCTTGCTACTCTGCCTCCTCCTTAATTCGTCTTAAAAAGGCGGCTGGATACCCACCTTCAGACACTATAGTGCGTTTAAAAGAATTGAACATTTTTCACAATCGTGGCCGGAGAGGAGGTAGGAATGTCCCCAAGCGAATTCCTATCATAAAAACACACAAAAAAGTAACTAAAAAAGTGACCGTAGAGACACGCACATTTTGAGGTTCCCCGTATTTGGTATAACCTCCCATCGCTGCTACTGTCCAATGTCACCTCTTTGTGCAATAAACTCTACGAACTTATTGTGACAGTTAAACAAATTAGTGCTGATATTGTAGCAGTTACTGAAGCATGGCAAATCACCCCAGAAATATGTGTGATACAAGACTATGACCTCTTTCACCAACTTCGGACAGAGAGGAGGGGGGGGGGGGGGGGGGGGAGGAGTAGCTATTTTCGCCCGGAAACAGCTGTGTGCATCTCGCCTGGATATTGAGGTCCCGGAGGGAATCGAAGCACTCTGGGTTTGAGTTAATCCCCCCTCCCACCCTCGTCACACTGCCTCCATTATCTACTGTGTGATCTACCACCCACCACGCTCACCCACCGGCCCCGCACTAATCAACCACATCATCGATACATGTGATGATCTCAAACTCCAATTTCCATCATCCAAGTTGGTGGTTTGTGGGGATTTCAATGAACTAGACACCTGTGAGATTCAAGAACAGCTGCATCTTTCACAAATTGTTGACTTCCCCACCCACAACCACAACACTCTTGACCTTATTTTGACAGACATGGATGAGCAGTACCTCCCACCAGAACCTTTACCTCCTGTGGGACGCAGCACTCATCTCTCTGTGTTCTGGTCACCTGCCCCTACCACCTCCCATCAACAGACCCCCGTCATCCGGACATACCGACCAACGCCAGACTCTGCAATGCGGGGGTTCGGGCAGTGGTTGGTTCATTACCCGTGGACGGAGGTTCTCACTGAAGAAGATGTTAATGCCAAATGGGACAACTTTGTATCTACCACCACCGAAGCCTACCACCACTTCTTCCCCACCAAGAGGACCAAAATGCACCCCTCTGACATCCCATGGATTACTCCTCGGATCAAGAGACTGATGCAGAATCGGAACAAGGCCTTCTACACGGACAACAATCGCTACAAGGACCTACGCAACAATGTGATAAGGGAAATCCGTCGGGCGAAGAAGTCCTACTACCCTACAAAGATTCATCATTTAAAACAAACCAATATCAGTCAGTGGTACTCTAAAATAAAGAATCTTTGTGGCTTAAGTAGTGGGACTCCTTCGATCCCCTGTGTTTCCCATGTCCCTCGTGTAGATGCACCTGAACTGATAAATAATCACTTCTCTACCATCTGCCAAACCCTCCCCAAACTAGACCGCACCAACCTCCCTGCCTTCCTCCCATCCCCTTCCCCCCCAGTAACTGTTCAAGAATTTGAAGTGGCCAAAAAGCTTTCTAGTTTCAAATAAAAAAGATCAACAACCCCAGTAGACCTACCCATGAAAATATGCAAAGAATTTTCGGTGGAATTTGCCACCCCCCTTTGCTCGATAATTAATGCCTCCTTAAGGCAAAGTAAATGCCCTGCAGACTGGAAAACTTCATACGTCACTCCAATCCCCAAAACCCCCTCCCCACATTCTCTTAATGAACTCAGACCAATTGCCATTATGCCCATCCCTAGTCTAATCTGTGAGGACTTTGTATTCACCTGGGCTTACTCACAAATCCGTCACTTGATAGATCCCCAACAGTTTGGCAACGTAAAAACCTCCTCCACCACTCACTGTCTTATTAGCTTCCTAGATTATATTTACACAAATCTTGAGAAGAGAAAGACTTCCCTCGCCCTTGCCTTTATTGACTTCAGGAAAGCATTTGACCTTGTTGACCACACCATCATCATCAACAAAGCCATAAAGTTGGGGCTACATCCTACCCTGGTTGCGTGGTTGACCGACTTCCTTAGTGACAGACGACAAGCAGTGCGATACCAAGGCTTCATCTCCACCTTCCTAGACATCACATGTGGAGTCCCACAGGGCACAAAGATGGGGCCTCTATTGTTCCTCATCTTGATTAATGATGCCCTAAAGGACACCCCATTCCACTGGAAGTACGTGGACGACTCGACAGTCGGCATTACTGTCGATAACACCTCCCCTAACTATGACCCCCTACAAGACATCCTCGACCGTCTTCAAGCCTGGACCACAGACAATCATGTGACTATCAATCATGACAAGACAGTGGTCATGCACATCAACACTTCCGTTACCGACCTTCCTCCACCCACTGTCACAATTGGTCCTCATCCCCTTCAGCTTGTTGAGTCCACCAAACTCCTCGGAATCACTGTGGACAACAAACTGAACTGGAAGAAACATGTAACTACCACAGTCAGGACCGCCACTTACAAGTTGTTTATGCTAAGGCGGTTGAGATCCCTGGGGGCGCCGGAGAATGAGCTGAAGAGTATATAGAACACCTTCATACTCCCTAAGCTCACCTACGCCTCTCCCGCCTGGTCCTCCTCTCTAACCCTAACACAACAACGTCAACTGGAGAGAGTTCAGAGGAGGGCATGCAGGATCATCCTGGGTGGCACATATCCAGGGTACGAGGAAGCTCTCACCACCCTTAGCATACCTGCACTCTCAACCCACCACTACAACACACTCAAACAGTTTGCATCTAAGCTGCTTGTTCACCCACGACACAGAAACTTACTTCCACCAGACGCCCCTAGACCTACACGTGCAGCTCGTCATTTCAACACACTCCAACCAATAAGAGCAAGAACTGACAGATATAAAAATAGCCCTATCCCAACCATTGTTAATATTATTAATAATGTGTAATAACGGCCTGTCACACCATATATACGCGCCCACCTTTAATAATATATGCATAAGTGTGTGTGCGTGTGTGTATTAGAATATAATTATGTATGTATTTGCTTGAGTTTGTTTATGTATATATGTATCTATGTATGTGCAGTATATGTGTATGTATGTGTGCGTATGTGTGTATGCGTTATTTATGTGTATATATATATATATATATATATGTGTCTATAGTGTATACTGTTTGTGGTTCGAGCCCGGCTGAGAGTATCAGGTAGGATAAGAGAAGAGCATATATGCATGTAATGTGCATATATTTATGTATATGTATGTCTGTGCTGTCAATGGTTCGAGCCCGGTTGAGAATATAAGGTATATAATATAATTATTATATATATATGTACTGTACGTGTATTTATATGGTCATATGTATGTAAATATACGTACATATGAGCGAGAACATATAGCTCACTAGCGCAACTTCTGATTATAAATCTATGCATAAGCATTATCTATTATTAAGTGTTCGCGTATCTTCATCCATGTATTTCCACCCTTAACAATAGAACGCCCAGCTCAGCTCTTCCATATTTCGCCTTCTGTCTCTCTCACACACACACACAACCCCCCCCCGTAGCCTAGTAGGTAGAGCTCTCGTCTCACACACGAGGGGTCGGGGGTTCAATCCCCGGCCGGGCGGAGACAAATTGGGCTTGTCTCCTTTCATGTGTTAGCCTCAGTTCACCTAGCTGTAAATAGGTACCTGGAATAAGTGGACGACGTTGTGACGTCCCATCTGGGGTTGGCAAAAATGGTACAAGGCGAGATGGGTATCATATGGTTCACCTAAGCTGATGGCTACCTAAGCCTTCGGGCGAGTCGGTACCGTCTATAGTGAGAATGGTACCATACAGATCCACCCTAAGCCTTCGTTTCCGATGTCGCCAATTGGCTAAAAATACAGACTACACACACATCCACAGCCATTCCAACGATACATATAACACCTACACATATAGGAGGCGGGAAATAACGAGCATGCTCACTCCCGCAATACAACTAGAGTAAGTACAACTAGAGTAAGTACACACACAGAGAGAGAGAGAGAGAGAGAGAGACATACACAACCTACCACCCTAACCCTTACTTACAGTCATACACACACAACCTACCACCCTAACCCTTACTTACAGTCATACACACACACAACCTACCACCCTAACCCTTACTTACATTCATACACACACAACCTACCACCCTAACCCTTACTTACAGTCATACACACACACAACCTACCACCCTAACCCTTACTTAGTCATACACACACACAACTACCACCCTAACCCTTACTTACAGTCACACAACCTACCACCCTAACCCTTACTTACAGTCATGCACACACAACCTACCACCCTAACCCTTACTTACAGTCACACAACCTACCACGCTAACCCTTACTTACAGTCACACAACCTACCACCCTAACCCTTACTTACAGTCATGCACACACAACCTACCACCCTAACCCTTACTTACAGTCACACAACCTACCACCCTAACCCTTACTTACAGTCACACAACCTACCACCCTAACCCTTACTTACAGTCACACAACCTACCACCCTAACCCTTACTTAGTCACACAACCCACCACCCTAACCCTTACTTACAGTCATACACACACACAATCTACCACCCTAACCCTTACTTACAGTCACACAACCTACCACCCTAACCCTTACTTACAGTCATACACACACACAACCTACCACCCTAACCCTTACTTAGGTCACACAACCTACCACCCTAACCCTTACTTACTCATACACACACAACCTACCACCCTAACCCTTACTTACATTCATACACACACAACCTACCACCCTAACCCTTACTTACAGTCACACAACCTACCACCCTAACCCTTACTTACAGTCACACAACCTACCACCCTAACCCTTACTTACAGTCATACACACACAACCTACCACCCTAACCCTTACTTACAGTCATACACACACAACCTACCACCCTAACCCTTACTTACAGTCACACAACCTACCACCCTAACCATTATTTACAGTCATACACACACACAACCTACCACCCTAACCCTTACTTACAGTCACACAACCTACCACCCTAACCCTTACTTAGTCATACACACACAACCTACCACCCTAACCCTTACTTAGTCACACAACCTACCACCCTAACCCTTACTTACAGTCATACACACACAACCTACAACCCTAACCCTTACTTACAGTCACACAATCTACCACCCTAACCCTTACTTACAGTCATACACACTCAACCTACCACCCTAACCCTTACTTACAGTCACACAACCTACCACCCTAACCCTTACTTACAGTCACACAACCTACCACCCTAACCCTTACTTAGTCACACAACCTACCACCCTAACCCTTACTTACAGTCACACAACCTACCACCCTAACCCTTACTTACAGTCATGCACACACAACCTACCACCCTAACCCTTACTTAGTCATACATACACAACCTACCACCCTAACCCTTACTTAGTCATACACACACAACCTACCACCCTAACCCTTACTTAGTCACGCAACCTACCACCCTAACCCTTACTTAGTCACACAACCTACCACCCTAACCCTTACTTACAGTCACACAACCTACCACCCTAACCCTTACTTACAGTCATGCACACACAACCTACCACCCTAACCCTTACTTACAGTCACACAACCTACCACCCTAACCCTTACTTACAGTCATACACACACAACCTACCACCCTAACCCTTACTTAGTCACACAACCTACCACCCAAACCCTTACTTAGTCATACACACACAACCTACCACCCTAACCCTTACTTACAGTCACACAACCTACCACCCTAACCCTTACTTACAGTCACACAACCTACCACCCTAACCCTTACTTACAGTCACACAACCTACCACCCTAACCCTTACTTACAGTCACACAACCTACCACCCTAACCCTTACTTAGTCACACAACCTACCACCCTAACCCTTACTTAGTCATACACACCCAACCTACCACCCTAACCCTTACTTACAGTAACACAATCTACCACCCTAACCCTTACTTACAGTCATATACACACAACCTACCACCCTAACCCTTACTTACAGTCATACACACACACAACCTACCACCCTAACCCTTACTTAGTCACACAACCTACCACCCTAACCCTTAATTACACTCATACACACACAACCTACCACCCTAACCCTTACTTACATTCATACACACACAACCTACCACCCTAACCCTTACTTACAGTCACACAACCTACCACCCTAACCCTTACTTACAGTCACACAACCTACCACCCTAACCCTTACTTACAGTCATACACACACAACCTACCACCCTAACCCTTACTTACAGTCACACAACCTACCACCCTAACCCTTATTTACAGTCATGCACACAATCTACCACCCTAACCCTTACTTAGTCACACAACCTACCACCCTAACCCTTACTTACAGTCATACACACACAACCTACCACCCAAACCCTTACTTACAGTCATACACACACAACCTACCACCCTAACCTTTACTTACAGTCATACACACACAACCTACTACCCTAACACTTACTTAGTCACACAACCTACCACCCTAACCCTTACTTACAGTCATACACACACAACCTACCACCCTAACCCTTACATACAGTCACACAACCTACCACCCTAACCCTTACTTACAGTCATACACACACAACCTACCACCCTAACCCTTACTTACAGTCACACAACCTACCACCCTAACCCTTACTTACAGTCATACACACACAACCTACCACCCTAACCCTTACTTACAGTCACACAACCTACCACCCTAACCCTTACTTACAGTAACACACACACACACACAGCCTACCACCCTAACCCTTACTTACAGTAATACACACACACAACCTACCACCCTAACCCTTACTTGGTCACACAACCTACCAGCCTAACCCTTACTTACAGTCATACACACACAACCTACCACCCTAACCCTTACTTACAGTAATACACACACACAACCTACTACCCTAACCCTTACTTACAGTAATACACACACACAACCTACCACCCTAACCCTTACTTACAGTAATACACACACACAACCTACCACCCTAACCCTTACTAACAGTCACACAACCTACCACCCTAACCCTTACTTACAGTCACACACACACAACCTACCACCCTAACCTTACTTACAGTCACACAACCTACCACCCTAACCCTTACTTACAGTCATACACACACAACCTAACACCCTAACCCTTACTTAGTCACACAACCTACCACCTTAACCCTTACTCAGTCATACACACACACAACCTACCACCCTAACCCTTACTTACAGTCACACAACCTACCACCCTAACCCTTACTTAGTCATACACACACAACCTACCACCCTAACCCATACTTACAGTCACACAACCTACCACCCTAACCCTTACTTACAGTCATACACACACAACCTACCACCCTAACCCTTACTTACAGTCACACAAACTACCACCCTAACCCTTACTTACAGTCATACACACACAACCTACCACCCTAACTCTTACTTACAGTCATACACACACAACCTACCACCCTAACCCTTACTTACAGTCACACAACCTACCACCCTAACCCTTCCTTAGTCATACACACACAACCTACCACCCTAACCCTTACTTAGTCATACACGCACAACCTACCACCCTAACCCTTACTTAGTCATACACACACACACAACCTACTACCCTAACCCTTACTTAGTCATACATACACAACCTACCACCCTAACCCTTACTTAGTCATACACACACAACCTACCACCCTAACCCTTACTTAGTCACACAACCTACCACCCTAACCCTTACTTACAGTCACACAACCTACCACCCTAACCCTTACTTACAGTCATGCACACACAACCTACCACCCTAACCCTTACTTACACTCACACAACCTACCACCCTAACCCTTACTTACAGTCACACAACCTACCACCCTAACCCTTGCTTACAGTCATACACACACAACCTACCACCCTAACCCTTACTTACAGTCACACAACCTACCACCCTAACCCTTACTTACAGTCATACACACACAACCTACCACCCTAACCCTTACTTACAGTCATACACACACAACCTACCACCCTAACCCTTACTTACAGTCATACACACACAACCTACCACCCTAACCCTTACTTACAGTCATACACACACACAACCTACCACCCTAACCCTTACTTACAGTTATACACACACAACCTACCACCCTAACCCTTACTTACAGTCACACAACCTACCACCCTAACCCTTACTTAGTCACACAACCTACCACCCTAACCCTTACTTAGTCACACAACCTACCACCCTAACCCTTACTTAGTCACACAACCAACCACCCTAACCCTTACTTACAGTCGTACACACACAACCTACCACCCTAACCCTTACTTAGTCATACACACACAACCTACCACCCTTACCCTTACTTAGTCATACACGCACAACCTACCACCCTAACCCTTACTTACAGTAACACACACAACCTACCACCCTAACCCTTACTTACAGTCATACACACACAACCTACCACCCTAACCCTTACTTACAGTCACACAACCTACCACCCTAACCCTTACTTACAGTCACACAACCTACCACCCTAACCCTTACTTACAGTCACACAACCTACCACCCTAACCCTTACTTACAGTCACACAACCTACCACCCTAACCCTTACTTACAGTCGTACACACACAACCTACCACCCTAACCATTACTTACAGTCACACAACCTACCACCCTAACCAATACTTAGTCATACACACACAACCTACCACCCTAATCCTTACTTAGTCACACAACCTACCACCCTAACCATTACTTACAGTCACACAACCTACCACCCTAACCAATACTTAGTCATACACACACAACCTACCACCCTAACCCTTACTTACAGTCATACACATACACAACCTACCACCCTAACCCTTACTTAGTCACACAACCTACCACCCTAACCCTTACTTAGTCACACAACCAACCACCCTAACCCTTACTTACAGTCGTACACACACAACCTACCACCCTAACCCTTACTTAGTCATACACACACAACCTACCACCCTAACCGTGAAAAGAGAACACTGTATTCCTTCAGACGTAGCCTGAAGGAACACCTGAACCGGACAGCTGTGAGAAGGGAACACCAAGCTTATGTCTACTACTAAATACGACATAAGAGATAGACAAACCAAACTGAAATGATTACTGATTACGGATTACTGATATTTACTATAGGATGTAAGGTATCTTAAAATAACCCCCTAGAAATACTTTCTCTAAAGTATCTATTTCTTTATCCTCCCCTTTTCCCCAGCTAACCTAATCCCACAAGGACCCCAATGGAAATACGCCTAACGGCCTTATTGGGCTATCCTTAGTTGGAATTATGCAAGGCTGGTACATGCCATATTTGTAACAAACTATGTGGTACCAACTCTGTAAATTGCTGACTGAATAAATATTATTATTATTATTATTATTATTATTAACCCTTACTTACAGTCACACAACCTACCACCCTAACCCTTACTTACAGTCATACACACACAACCTACCACCCTAACCCTAACTTACAGTCACACAACCTACCACGCTAACCCTTACTTACAGTCACACAACCTACCACCCTAACCCTTACTTACAGTCATACACACACACAACCTACCACCCTAGCCCTTACTTAGTCACACAACCTACCACCCTAACCCTTACTTACAGTCATACACACACAACCTACCACCCTAACCCTTACTTACAGTCACACAACCTACCACCCTAACCCTTACTTAGTCACACAACCTACCACCCTAACCCTTACTTACAGTCATACACACACAACCTACCACCCTAACCCTTACTTACAGTCACACAACCTACCACCCTAACCCTTACTTTCAGTCATACACACACAACCTACCACCCTAACCCTTACTTACAGTCACACAACCTACCACCCTAACCCTTACTTACAGTCGTACACACACAACCTACCACCCTAACCATTACTTACAGTCACACAACCTACCACCCTAACCAATACTTAGTCATACACACACAACCTACCACCCTAATCCTTACTTAGTCACACAACCTACCACCCTAACCATTACTTACAGTCATACACACACAACCTACCACCCTAACCCTTACTTACAGTAACACACACACACACAGCCTACCACCCTAACCCTTACTTACAGTAATACACACACACAACCTACCACCCTAACCCTTACTTGGTCACACAACCTACCAGCCTAACCCTTACTTACAGTCATACACACACAACCTACCACCCTAACCCTTACTTACAGTAAAACACACACACACACACACACAACCTACTACCCTAACCCTTACTTACAGTAATACACACACACAACCTACCACCCTAACCCTTACTTACAGTAATACACACACACAACCTACCACCCTAACCCTTACTTACAGTCACACAACCTACCACCCTAACCCTTACTTACAGTCACACAACCTACCACCCTAACCCTTACTTACAGTCACACACACACAACCTACCACTCTAACCCATACTTAGTCACACAACCTACCACCCTAACCCTTACTTTCAGTCATACACACACAACCTACCACCCTAACCCTTACTTACAGTCACACAACCTACCACCCTAACCCTTACTTACAGTCATACACACACAACCTACCACCCTAACCCTTACTTACAGTCATACACACAACCTAACACCCTAACCCTTACTTAGTCACACAACCTACCACCTTAACCCTTACTCAGTCATACACACATACAACCTACCACCCTAATCCTTACTTAGTCACACAACCTACCACCCTAACCCTTACTTAGTCATACACACACAACCTACCACCCTAACCCTTACTTACAGTCACACAACCTACCACCCTAACCCTTACTTACAGTCATACACACACAACCTACCACCCTAACCCATACTTACAGTCACACAACCTACCACCCTAACCCTTACTTACAGTCATACACACACAACCTACCACCCTAACCCTTACTTAGTCACACAAACTACCACCCTAACCCTTACTTACAGTCACACAACCTACCACCCTAACCCTTACTTACAGTCATACACACACAACCTACCACCCTAACTCTTACTTAGTCACAAAACCTACCACCCTAACCCTTACTTAGTCATACACACACAACCTACCACCCTAACCCTTACTTACAGTCATACACACACACAACCTACCACCCTAACCCTTACTTAGTCACACAACCTACCACCCTAACCCTTCCTTACAGTCATACACACACAACCAACCACCCTAACCCTTACTTAGTCACACAACCTACCACCCTAACCCTTACTTACAGTCACACAACCTACCACCCTAACCCTTCCTTACAGTCATACACACACACACAACCTACTACCCTAACCCTTACTTAGTCATACATACACAACCTACCACCCTAACCCTTACTTACAGTCATACACACACAACCTACCACCCTAACCCTTACTTAGTCACACAACCTACCACCCTAACCCTTACTTACAGTCACACAACCTACCACCCTAACCCTTACTTACAGTCACACAACCTACCACCCTAACCCTTACTTACAGTCATGCACACACAACCTAGCACCCTAACCCTTACTTAGTCACACAACCTACCACCCTAACCCTTACTTAGTCATACACACACAACCTACCACCCTAACCCTTACTTACAGTCATACACACACACAACCTACCACCCTAACCCTTACTTAGTCACACAACCTACCACCCTAACCCTTACTTACAGTCACACAACCTACCACCCTAACCCTTACTTACAGTCACACAACCTACCACCCTAACCCTTACTTACAGTCACACAACCTACCACCCTAACCCTTACTTACAGTCACACAACCTACCACCCTAACCCTTACTTACAGTCATACACACACAACCTACCACCCTAACCCTTACTTACAGTCACACAACCTACCACCCTAACCCTTACTTACAGTCATACACACACAACCTACCACCCTAACCCTTACTTACAGTCATACACACACACCCTAACCCTTACTTACAGTCATACACACAACCTACAACCCGAACCCTTACTTACAGTCATACACACACACAACCTACCACCCTAACCCTTACTTACAGTTATACACACACAACCTACCACCCTAACCCTTACTTACAGTCACACAACCTACCACCCTAACCCTTACTTAGTCACACAACCTACCACCCTAACCCTTACTTACAGTCACACAACCTACCACCCTAACCCTTACTTAGTCATACACACACAACCTACCACTCTAACTCTTAGTTACAGTAATACACACACAACCTACCACCCTAACCCTTATTTAGTCACACAACCTACCACCCTAACCCTTACTTACAGTCATACACACACAACCTACCACCCTAACCCTTACTTAGTCACACACACACACAACCTACCACCGTAACCCTTACTTACAGTCACACAACCTACCACCCTAACCCTTATTTAGTCACACAACCTACCACCCTAACCCTTACTTACAGTCACACAACCTACCACCCTAACCCTTACTTACAGTCACACAACCTACCACCCTAACCCTTACTTAGTCACACAACCTACCACCCTAACCCTTACTTAGTCATACACACACAACCTACCACCCTAACCCTTACTTACAGTCACACAACCTACCACCCTAACCCTTACTTACAGTCATACACACACAACCTACCACCCTAACCCTTACTAAGTCATACAACTGTTACGACTGGGGTTCAAATATATCTATCTATCTATTGCCCGACGCCGTGATCCCCGAAGGGGTGGCCACGAACGAACCGCCCCCATGCACCTCTGTCCCCAGTCAGTCGATGCCCCTCCTCCCAACCAGCACCGCCTTCGTTCATGTAGTTCCTCACTCCATCCTTCCACCTCATATTCGGTCTACCTCTCCCCCTCTGTCCCTCCACCTCGCTCTCGTACACCCTCTTAGTCATTCTCTCGCTTTCCATACGTTCCATATGGCCGAACCATCTCAAGTTGTTCCTTTTCACACTTTCCAGCACATCTACTTCCACACCACACCACCTCCTTACTTCCTCATTAGTCTGTCTATCCCTCCATGTAACTCCGCACGCACTCCTTAACCTCTGAAGTGCTGACGTATTTGAGGTTTTTCGTCACTAAAATATTCATTGTACCATTAATAGCATTAATAATTATCCATATGCGCCTATTATGGGTTGATTATAAAGGTATTAACCTGAAACAACAATAAAACGAGTGAAAACAGCGTTTGGATGGTCAAAATCGGAGATATAGCCCGCGAGTTGTATAATGTATGGGTGAGGCAAGCTACCTTCCCGCCAATTTTCCCCAAGGCCACTGCGACACAGTCGATCGATACTCTCTCTCTCTCTCTCTTGCACTCGATGGCCATCAGTGATGACAACACCCTGCTTGCAACTCGCTAATGTTAGCACGAAAATATACCTCAGAATAAGGGAATAATAGGGAAAATAGGTGATAACTGAGGAATAGGAGGAAAGTGGGGAAGGAGGGGAGGTAGAGGACTGAGATTTTGCATGGCCCAGGGGCCAAAAAAAAAATAAAAAAATAAAAAAATAAAAATAAATTTTTTTTTTTTTTCGATGTAAAAAGTTGATTTTTAGTTTTACTTACTCCAGAGAGTCTTCCCGCAGCTCCCGGGTTAAGTAATTCAAATATATCAGGGCTTTTATTCATTGGACTAGTAATGGCATAAATGTTACAACGGAAAGCGCTAGCTCCAACCTCTGATGTATATTCCCAGTGAACAAAGAACACAAATACTCTACAGAGTTCTATATGCAATAATAGGCTATCAAACTCTCAATAAATGTGAGTCTACTCTAGGCTTAATGTTATGTGAAAACAGCCTATTACTACCTATAACCGAAGGTGCTTGGTTATGGTATCCAAAATAAGGTGGTAAGAGAAGTTACAGCTTACGTTACTTTAATCAATAAATGTCAGGCACTCCTGCATGAAAGAAAGTGCACTAAAGTCCTTCAACACTAACAAGGAATCTTCTTTAAATGTTAGATGCTATAAAGATGCTCGAATCGGAAATGGAACCCAAAAAGGCAGGCAGCGGAACAATGCTCGTGCAGGCTTTGTCTCTGTCTATCCTCTAACGTCTTCCCTTCATGCTGGAAGTTTGCTCACATTCAACCTGTCCCAAAGAAGGGTGACCGCTCTCAACCCTCCAACTATCGTCTTCTTTAGCATTTCTCTTCTCATAATCTGCTCTCAGATCGCCAGTATGGCTTCCTTAAGGGTCGCTCTACTGGTGATCTTTCATATCTTACTAACTCTTGGTCATCCTCCTTTCGGGACTTCGGTGAGACTTTTTCTATTGCACTAGACATATCGAAAGCCTTCGATAGAGTCTGGCATAAATCTTTAATTTCTAAACTACCCTCCTTCGGTTTCTATCCCTCCATCTGTACCTTTGTCTCTAATTTCCTTTCCGGCCGTTCCATAGCCGCGGTTGTGGACGGCCATTGTTCACTTCCTCACCCTATAAACTCCGGTGTTCCTCAGGGCTCTGTCCTATCTCCTATTCTCTTTCTAATTTTTATAAATGATCTCCTTAACTGTACCTTAATACCCATCCATTCATACGCAGACGACTCAACCTTACACTACTCCATTAGTTTTTCAGAACGCCCCAGCCAGCAATTCCTCAACGACAAACGTAATGAAGCCATAGAACTCTTAAATTCTGATCTAAATACTATTTCCAATTGGGGCAGAGAAAACCTTGTTAACTTTAATGCTTCCAAAACCCAATTTCTCCATCTATCTACCCGTCAGGATCTCCCAGCGGACTATCCCTTATTCTTCAACAATACAAAAATCAACCCTTCATCTTCTCTCAATATTCTTGGTGGCTCTTTTTCTTCTGCTCTCATTTGGAAGGACCATATTACCAGTCTTGCTAAGGCAGCCTCCCAGAAGCTGGGTGTGCTCAACCGCCTTTGGGGGTTCTTTTCCCCAGCACAGCTTCTTGCTCTGTACAGGGGCATAGTGCGCCCTTGTATTGAGTATTGTTCACATGTGTGGGGAGGTTCCTCTCACACCGCTCTCCTAGACAAAGTTGAAAGGAAGGCCTTTCGTATCATTAACTCCCGTCCACTCACCAACTCTCTGCAATCTCTCTGCAATCCGCCGCAATGTTGCATCTCTCTCGCTATTCTATCGCTACTATAATAATCAGTGTTCCTCAGAGCTATCCCAGTGCATACCACCTCCTTTACGTAGGGCACGTGGTACCCATCTTGCAACTCAATCCCACCCCTACTCTGTGAAACTCTCCAACCCAAGAGTGAAACGTTACTCTCAAACTTTCTTCTACTCAACAGCTGAGCTCTGGAACTCTCTCCCAGAATCAGTCTTTCCCTCTTCCTATGACTTAAATTGCTTCAAACTCCGTGTGTCCAGGCATTTTGGCTCTAACGTCCCTTGATTTTGGCCTGTCACTCTTTCAACTATGGGGGGAGGCACTCGCTATAGGCAGTAATGATTTTGCCTCCCTCAATCACATAGAAAAAAAAAAAAAAAAAAAAAAGGCTATGCACACAAAAAGGCAGAATATATAATGCCGTCGGAGCCAAGAATATCCTAAACACTACAACAATAATAATCGCCACGACAATGCAGTATTCCTATCAACAAAAAGAGCCTAAGTCGTTTGTGTCTCCATACATCAAACTAGGCTGTGAAATGCTTGTGTAATAATAAATGGGTATGCATAAAGAGTAATTAGGTTAATATACTTAATGTCTACTGTGACTGATAAAGTCTAGCTAGAGTCAATGATACAAGATACTGGTGCGCATGGCATGCCGCATAGCCTAGTGCAAATCTCAAGTCTGTGCATCAAATATTACGTTATAGGGAAGGGTAGCTCTCTTGAGAAACCTTAATACCGAAGTATTAAGCGTTCTCCTGGCGTACCTCAAAGACAAACAATCGAGACTAGAACAGGGCAGAATGGTATAGGCAAAAAGCCCTCATTCGTGCATGCTCTACTCTCAATGGCACACAGACTAGAATTTACTCAATCAACTCCAGTTCTCAGGTATGTCGTGCAGCTTTTAACTAAAGCCAGCACTCATAGCAAACAATACCTTACAATATCAGACTCCTAGTCTAGCATTATCTAATCCAGCAGAACACTAATAATTAAAGGAAGCAGTACTAAACAATATGAATGCCAACCAATGCTTCGTGATCCACTTATCTTAACAACTAACATACATGGGTTATATCAGACCTTAACACACAATACAACTGGCCAGCATGAAGCTGATTTTGCAGAGTTAACCAGAGGGGATAATTATAATGTTAATAAAAGGTGGTGAAAGATATGGAAAATGAGAGATAGGCAGAGGAAAAGGTTCTCAGGTGCGGAGAGGGGGACAGATAGCAAGGGATAAGATAGATGCGTTCTAGAAACCAGATCTGAGGGAGAGAGTGGCGAGGAACTGTATATATACTCACACTAGCTCGAGGCGCGTGGGAAAAAAGCGTTTACAAGTCCTCTAGCCACTAGCAAGGGAGCTAGCAGCATGGTAAGGACCTCTCTCCACCAACCCCCACGAGGCAGCCAGCCGTGACGTCATCGAGCGGGACAAAAACACTGCGCGCTCCCTCTCACTCTGTTCTACTCTCTCTCTCTCTCTCCCAGATCCCATCATTACTAGTTAATGATAAAACATATACTTTACAATTAAATATATAAAGCCTTGACATGGGTGAAAACAAAGCCTTTCTGGACTGCCCATGACACGAGATTTCATATGAAATAAAGCACACTCTAATACATAAACTGTAGCCCCATCCACTGCCCTGGCGATCCTAGCGAGTCACTGTAGGACAAGCCATGCGGTTCTAACGGAGTGGTTAACGTCACACAACCTACCACACTAACCCTTACTTAGTCACACAACCTACCACCCTAACCCTTATTTACAGTCATACACACACAACCTACCACCCTAACCCTTACTTACAGTCACACAACCTACCACCCCAACCCTTACTTACAGTCATACACACACAACCTACCACCCTAACCCTTACTTAGTCATACTCACACACAACCTACCACCCTAACCCTTACTTAGTCACACAACCTACCACCGTAACCCTTACTTACAGTCATACACACACAACCTACCACCCTAACCCTTACTTACAGTCATACACACACAACCTACCACCCTAACCCTTACTTAGTCATACACACACACACACACAACCTACCACCCTAACCCTTACTTAGTCATACATACACAACCTACCACCCTAACCCTTACTTACAGTCATACATACACAACCTACCACCCTAACCCTTACTTACAGTCACACAACCTACCACCCTAACCCTTACTTACAGTCACACAACCTACCACCCTAACCCTTACTTACAGTCATACACACACAACCTACCACCCTAACCCTTACTTACAGTCACACAACCTACCACCCTAACCCTTACTTACAGTCATACGCACACAACCTACCACCCTAACCCTTACTTACAGTCGTACACACAACCTACCACCCTAACCCTTACTTAGTCATACACAAACAACCTACCACCCTAACCCTTACTTACAGTCATACACACACAACCTACCACCCTAACCCTTACTTACAGTAACACACACACACAACCTACCACCCTAACCCTTACTTACAGTCATACACACACAACCTACCACCCTAACCCTTACTTACAGTCATACACACACACACACAACCTACCACCCTAACCCTTACTTAGTCACACAACCTACCATCCTAACCCTTACTTACAGTCGCACAACCTACCACCCTAACCCTTACTTACAGGCATACACACAACCTACCACCCTAACCCTTACTTACAGTCATACACACACACAACCTACCACCCTAACCCTTACTTACAGTCACACACACACAACCTACCACCCTAACCCTTACTTCGTCATACACACACACACACACACACACACACACACACAACCTACCACCCTAACCCTTACTTACAGTCACACACACACACAACCTACCACCCTAACCCTTACTTACAGTCATACACACACAACCTACCACTATAACCCTTACTTACAGTCATACACACACACAACCTACCACCCTAACCCTTACTTACAGTCATACACACACACAACCTACCACCCTAACCCTTACTTACAGTCATACACACACAACCTACCACCCTAACCCTTACTTACAGTCACACAACCTACCACCCTAACCCTTACTTAGTCATACACACACACAACCTACCACCCTAACCCTTGCTTACAGTCACACAACCTACCACCCTAACCCTTACTTACAGTCATACACACACACAACCTACCACCCTAACCCTTACTTACAGTCACACACACACAACCTACCACCCTAACCCTTACTTCGTCATACACACACACACACACAAACCTACCACCCTAACCCTTACTTACAGTCACACACACACAACCTACCACCCTAACCCTTACTTACAGTCATACACACGCAACCTACCACTATAACCCTTACTTACAGTCATACACACACACAACCTACCACCCTAACCCTTACTTACAGTCATACACACACACAACCTACCACCCTAACCCTTACTTACAGTCATACACACACACAACCTACCACCCTAACCCTTACTTACAGTCATACACACACACAACCTACCACCCTAACCCTTACTTAGTCATACACACGCAACCTACCACTATAACCCTTACTTACAGTCATACACACACACAACCGACCACCCTAACCCTTACTTACAGTCATGCACACACAACCTACCTCCCTAACCCTTACTTACAGTCACACACACACACAACCTACCACCCTAACCCTTTCTTAGTCATACACACACAACCTACCACCCTAACCCTTACTTAGTCATACACACACAACCTACCACCCTAACCCTTACTTACAGTCATACACACACAACCTACCACCCTAACCCTTACTTACAGTCACACAACCTACCACCCTAACCCTTACTTAGTCATACACACACAAGCTACCACCCTAACCCTTACTTACAGTCACACACACACAACCTACCACCCTAACCCTTACTTACAGTCATACACACACACACAACCTACCACCCTAACCCTTACTTAGTCATACACACACACAACCTACCACCCTAACCCTTACTTACAGTCATACACACACAACCTACCACCCTAATCCCTTACTTAGTCACACATATACAACCTACCACCCTAACCCTTACTTACAGTCATACACACACAACCTACCACCCTAACCCTTACTTAGTCTCACATATACAACCTACCACCGTAACCCTTACTTAGTCATACACACACAACCTACCACCCTAATCCCTTACTTAGTCACACATATACAACCTACCACCCTAACCCTTACTTAGTCTCACATATACAACCTACCACCCTAACCCTTACTTACAGTCATACATACACAACCTACCACCCTAACCCTTACTTAGTCACACACACACACACACACACACACACACACACAACCTACCACCCTAACCCTTACTTAGTCACACACACACAACCTACCACCCTAACCCTTACTTACAGTCATACATACACAACCTACCACCCTAACCCTTACTTAGTCACACACACACACACACACAACCTACCACCCTAACCCTTACTTAGTCACACACACAACCTACCACCCTAACCCTTACTTACAGTCACACACACACAACCTACCACCCTAACCCTTACTTACAGTCACACACACACAACCTACCACCCTAACCATTACTTAGTCACACACACAACCTACCACCCTAACCCTTACTTAGTCATACACACACAACCTACCACCCTAACCCTCACACACACACAACCTACCACCCTAACCCTTACTTAGTCACACACACAACCTACCACCCTAACCCTTACTTAGTCATACACACACAACCTACCACCCTAACCCTCACACACACACAAACCTACCACCCTAACCCTCACACACACACAACCTACCACCCTAACCCTCACACACAGAACCTACCACCCTAACCCTCACACACACACACAACCTACCACCCTAACCCTTACTTAGTCACACACACACAACCTACCACCCTAACCCTTACTTACAGTCACACACACACAACCTACCACCCTAACCCTTACTTACAGTCACACACACACAACCTACCACCCTAACCCTTACAGTCACACACACACACAACTTGTTACTTGGTGTGGAGTTTCTCAGCCGCGCTCGTCACTAGATGTGACGCTCGTCGCAGCTGCCCTTTAAACCATCTAGCACTTGTAGTCTTGTCTCACAGTGCCATCTTCTAAGTCATAACACTCCCTGAACATATGTGTTTTTAGTGACTTTTTAAAGGCCTTTATGTTCGCACACCTTTTCACATTAACTGGTAGATTATTATAAAGTCTCGGTGCACTCTTTTCGAAGGCCCTAAATCCAAATTCATGATTGCACCGTGGCTCATTCAATTGATGCAGCACGTTGCCATGTCTCAGCATTATATCAGTGCCAACATTGAAGTCTTCCAATAAGTCTCTCACATATTCCGGCTTTCCAAAGTTCAAAGCTTGATACACTATAACAGTTTGAATATGATCCTCGCTTTCATCGGCAGACAATGCAGGTCAATTAATGCCGGCGTTATACTCGCACGGAATGGTAAACTCTTTATTAATCTTGCTGCTCTATTCATTATAAGTTGTAGTTTTCGTAGCAAGAAATTTGGTAGTCGATAATATAGAGAATTACAATAGTCTAATTTACTAATTACATGATTGTGGATCAACATTTTGGTTGTATTAATATCCAGATATTTTCTCACAAAAGCAATATTCCTCAGATGATAGGCAGAGATTCGCACTGTTTGATTAATCTGGTTTTTAAATGACAGTTCACTATCAACCAAAACTCCCAAATCCTTCACCACACTACTCACAGTCATCACACTATCATTGATATTGAGGCTTTGCACGCCCAGTCTCTCAAGGTTCATCCGTCTGCCTACTAATAGGCATTCAGTTTTATTTTAATTTAATTTAAGTTGCTTTGACTCCATCCACTTCCCAATGTCTTTTAGTAAACCACTAATCTTCTCCTCAACATTCACCACGTCACTTAGTGCCAGATAGAATTGGGTGTCATCCGCAAACAGTTTGAATTTCACTCCATGTTTCATTAATATGCTAGATAGTGCAATTGTATATATACAGAATAGAATTGGTCCAAGAACACTCCCTTGAGGGACGCCCCTCTCTAGATGCTTCATCTCTGAGAATTTATTACTTATTTGCACACAATAAGTTCTGTTAGTAAGGTAACTTTGAAGGTATTCCAGCGCATTACCATCAATACCAATAGCTTTACAGTCTTCTATTAGTAAGCTATGCACCACTGTATCGAACGCGGCACTCAAGTCCAACAAAATTAAGATTCCACATTTCGCGTTGTCCATTTGCACGAGTAAATCATTAATCACAGAGCACATCGTGGTTTCCGTAGAGTAAAGTCTTCTATATGCGGACTGGTTGTCTGGGAGAGCCTTCACTAAACTCAAGTGATCCCATAACTGACCCAGAATTACATTTTCAGTAATTTTTGATAGAAATGTTAAATTGGAAACAGGCCTAAAAGAGCTCAAGCATTGAGAATCAAGGCTCCCTTTAATAATAGGCTTCACAATCGCATTCTTTTCAGACGATGGAAATACATTATTTGCAATGCTACAGTTTATTATGTCAACATATATGTCCAGAAAACTTAAAATTGTTACTGTGCACTATTTCACGTATCGGTATAGGATCATTACTACAATGGGTAAGTTTTGCTTTCGTAACTATGGATTTAACTGTATTCAGATCCGTCATAGTAAATTCTGTTAACTTAGTCACAGTAGGCTCAGCTACAACAACGTCTTCAGTCTCGACTACTCCAAAATTTCCAACAATGGCATTAATTTTATCACAAAAAAAGTCAGAAAAATCATTCGCCAATGTCATATCCGGAATCCCTTCTGGTAACTTATTTTTCTTCTTGTTTCCCGTCAAGTTGTCAAGTACCACATACAGCTTATTCATGTCAGATCCAGCTTCTTTTGCTTTATTCATATAGTATTCACGTTTTCTAAGCACAATGAGCCTGTTTTCTATATTCCGAGCTCTTTTATAGTTAGATCTTGCCTCTTCGGTTCGTAGACGTCTCCATAGCCTCTCATATTTCTTCTTGGCCTTTTTTGCTCTTTGAATATCAGCATTAAACCACGGCGCACTATCAACTATTACTATTTTCTTTTCAATAATGGGGCACATATCTTCGTATTTTTCTCTAGCAATGCTGTTATACAGATTAGTGAAACATGACGTACAGTCATCTATTAATTCACCGTGAGCACAGTGTTCTCTTTTCTTAATTAGTATTTCATTCGCAACAGTCGATATTAGTAGTTGTGGCTCAAATTTTCTTTTTGACCTACACTTTATTGTCTTAGATTGTCTAGGTTTACTTACAAACGGCATGTTAAAAGTAACTAGTTTATGGACCGGCGAAATACAACACTCATCTTCAACATACAGCTCATTTATCATATCGCTTTCTCTATTCGTAAAAACCAAGTCTAATGCATGACCACCTCTTGAAGTTGCAGTATGCACTTTATTTATCAAGTGGAAAGACTCTATCAATTCTATAAAGATAGTAGCATAGTAATCATTTGGAACATCCACCCACATATTAAAGTCACCAAAGACGAATGTATTCGTACTAACCATATCAATTGTTTCCAAATATAATCTAAAATCATCAATAAATGTACTGGCACTTAAATTTGGAGGTCTATAAACAACAATAAAAGTAAATTTCCAGCCTCCAATCTCACATCCCACCTGTATATGTTCAAAACTACCGAACCTTGCAGATTTACATATTTTCGTCTTCTTAAACGTGTTTGTAAGAAAAATTCCCACACCACCACCTCCCTTCCCTCTTCGTGGATTGTGCAAGAAGGTATGCGTTAAAGGGAGTCATTTCAAGTATTTTAGCAGTATCGTATTCACTCAGCCATGTTTCAGTTACCGCTAGTACAACATATTTTGCCTCCTTAATTAAGTCTCGAATTTCAAAGGTTTTATTTCTCTCTGATTGAATGTTTATCAGTCCCCCCTTTATCTTTATTAAAGCACTAGATTCCATGATCAGTTAGGTCTCTCACCTTGACTATCTCACTCAAAAAGACCGGGCACCGGGTATCTGATGATGAATGAGACAAGTCTTGTTTCCCGTATCTCATACAATTTAAGAACATAAGAACATAAGAAAATGGGAGTCTGCAGAAAGCCGATTGGCCTAAGCAAGGCAGATCCCTGTCCCACACAATCCCAATTACAAAGCCCAATTATAGGCTCAACACTCTAATACCCTGAGGATCATCTTACCAAACCGGTTAGAGATTAACGCAGGATTACGGGGGTCTGCAGAGCGCTGATTGGCCCAACCCTGCTGATCCCCCTTCACACCCAACCCTTCTCGTCCATATGCTTATCCAATTTTATCTTAAAGCTCCCTATCGTTTTTAATCCCACTATAGCACTTGGTAGTCCATTCCACCCATCTACAACTCTGTTACCAAACCAATATTTGCCTATATCTTTTCTGAAACGAAATTTATCTAATTTGAAACCATAGGTACGAGTTCTTTCGCTATCACTGAGCTTTAGTACATTTGTCATGTCCCCTTTGTTAATCCCACTAACCCACTTGAACACCTTTATCATATCCCCTCTAACTCTGCGTCTCTCTAACGAATGTAAGCCTAATTTCTTCAACCTTTCTTTATACGGAAGATTTCTAATATTATGGATCATTTTTGTCATTCTACGTTGTACTCTCTCCAATGAATCTATGTCCATTCTGTAATAAGGACACCAAAATTGAACAGCATAATCCATATGGGGTCTCACTAATGACAAGTAAAGTTTTAAGATAACATCAGCAGTTCTGTTACTCACACTCCTTGAGATGAACCCGAGAATCTTGTTTGCCTTGTTTCAAACGCTTATACACTGTTGTCTAGGCTTCAAATCATTGCTAACAAACACACCTAGATCTTTCTCACAATTCGAGTTTTCTAATTCCACATTAGCTAGTTTATATTTAACATTTGTATGCATCTTCCCTATCTTTAATACCTTGCATTTGTCAATGTTAAACTTAATCTGCCAATTTACTGACCATTCGTGTAAGGTATCTAGATCCCTTTGGAGGCACTCTATATCTCTATCTGAATCAATTGTTCTCCCCATTTTGGTATCTTCTGCAAATTTACTTATCCTACTAGTTATACCTAAATCAAGGTCATTTATGTATATAACAAACAACAGGGGACCTAATACAGATCCCTGGGGGACACCACTTTTGACTGCTCCCCATTCTGACTTCGTACCATTTATGCTGACTCTCTGCTTCCTACCAATTAGCCATGACCTAATCCATCCCAACAACGCCCCACCTATTCCATGCGCCTCAACCTTTCTCATCAATCTCTCATGGGGGACTCTGTCGAAAGCTTTACTGAAATCTAAATATATTATATCATATGACTTTTCATTATCTACTGCTTCATATACCTCTGAGAAAAAACTAAGCAAATTAGTAAGGCAAGAACGTCCCTGAGTGAATCCATGCCGAGAAGAATTTATTAAATTAAATGTATCTAAGTGGTTTCTAATTTTACTAGCAATAATTGACTCTAGTAGCTTTCCTATGATTGATGTAAGACTAATGGGACGGTAATTGGATGCTATTGATTTGTCACCTTTTTTGAAGATCGGAACTACGTTTGCAAGCTTCCAAGCTTCTGGAACTATACCCGTCTCCAATGACTTGTTAAATAAAAATGTTAATGGGTAACTTAACTCATCCCTACATTCTTTTAATACTCTAGCATATACCTCATCAGGACCAGGCGATTTATGAGGTTTCAGTCTGTCAATTTCCTTAAGCACATCATTTCTACTTATAGTAACCGTACTTAACCTATTTTCTATACTATCGCTATATACCTTACGGACTTCTGGAAACTGTGCCAAATTTTCATTAGTGAAAACGGAAAGAAATTGACTATTTAACCTCTGAAGTGCGCACGGGGGTAATTGAAAACCTCCCTCTGTGCTGACGTATTTGAGGTGTTTCCGTCACTAAAATATTCATTGTACCATTAATAGCATTAATAATTATCCATATGCGCCTATTATGGGTTGATTATATAGGTATTAACCTGAAACTACAATAAAACGAGTGAAAACAGCGTTTGGATGGTCAAAATCGGAGATATAGCCCGCGAGTTGTATAATGTATGGGTGAGGCAAGCTACCTTCCCGCCAATTTTCCCCAAGGCCACTGCGACACAGTCGATCGATACTCTCTCTCTCTCTCTCTTGCACTCGATTGCCATCAGTGATGACAACACCCTGCTTGCAACTCGCTAATGTTAGCACGAAAATATACCTCAGAATAAGGGAATAATAGGGAAAATAGGTGATAACGGAGGGATAGGAGGAAAGTGGGGAAGGAGGGGAGGTAGAGGACTGAGATTTTGCATGGCCCAGGGGCCAAACAAAAATAAAAAAATAAAAATAATTTTTTTTTTTTCGATGTAAAAAGTTGATTTTTAGTTTTACTTACTCAGGAGAGTCTTCCCGCAGTCCGCCGGGGGAACTCTTATGAGTCTCCCCGCAGCTCCCGGGTTAAGAGTCTTCCCGCAGCTCCCGGGTTAATGTACTGCACATTTCTAAATCATTTTCTGTCATTTCTCCTGTCGAAGTTTTAAGGGGACCAATTACATCTCTAACCTTGGATTTATATAGTTGGTAAAAAGCTTTAGGATTATTTTTTGAGTCATTGGCAACCTTAATTTCATAATTTCTTTTTTCTTTCCTAATATCCTTTTTTACCTGTCTTGATAGATTCTGATAGTAAGCAAGTAGGTGAATTTCGCCTTTTCTAATTTTTCTATATATTCCTCGCTTTTGTCCTAGAAGATCTAATAGTCTATTATTCATCCATTTGGGTTGGTTCTGTGTTGATCTAAATTTTCTTTTGGGGATGTATTTATTTTGTGCATTGAATACTGCACAAAATAAATACATTTATGCACTTTCTCACAGTCACTTTACAATCCTTCGACCTATGTGTTCCAGCACATTTAAAACAAACAGGCACATCACTGTTTAGTTTAGCAGCACACTTATTTTCTGCATGCCCAAATCTCTGGCAATAGAAACAAGCCAATGCATGGTACCTGTCTCTTATATTATATATTCCCCATTGAAGTTGCACCTTGTCTTTATATTTGTAGAGAGCCGCACGGACTTCAGGCTCACATTTCAGGATATAATGGACTGTACCTCCAGCAGCTGGTTTATCAAAAATCATGGCAATCTTTCCTTTAATATCATCAATCGAATTCAGAAAATCATTCCTTGCAATTAATGTATCAATTATCTCATTCTTGGACTCTTCAGGACGAACATTGCAAATCATCACTTTTGGTTTTAATTTTTTCACACTCCTTGTAGTAACAGCCGTCACCTCTACCAACTTTTTAACTGCATCATTCAGCATATCCAGTGCCAAAATTCATCACCATGTTCCCTTTAGGGGTAAACTTCGTATCGTGAATTTCAATCCCCTCTAGCGCCTGAGAAATTTCTCCTCTCTTGTCAGTTGCCTTTTCATTCTCATCCGTCGCCTTCAGAACGAGTAGATTCTTCTTTTCTTTCTTCTTTCCTCTCCCCGCCACCACATCCGACCACCCAGGCGAGTCAGAAACCGCTGACGTTTGCGCGGGGTCAGCGCTTATAGCATCAACATTTCCCATACCACTAGTGACTCCTTGCATCTCCATCTTCACTACTTTCAATTGAGTTGAAAGTTCTTGAGTTATACGTCTAGTCCTTGGGTCATTTTATCATTTAATTCACTCCTAATGTTTTTTAGTTTATCGCTCATTACATCAAAACCTTGGGTCATCGTTTCTTTGAATTCAATCAATTCTTTCATCATTTCTTTCTTTATGTTTTCCATTTAATTCTTAAATGAAGTTAACACTCCAAGCTTTGTCTTACATGGATCACAGACATAGTTTATGTGCGCTACGTTTTCAGTCTTTATGCCAATCAAGTGTTCACATTTGATATGGGCCCAGTTTTTGCAAGTTGAGCATCCAATCCACTTTAACTTCTCTCTCTCCCCATCAGTTTTATCGCATTTATAACACTTTACGTCAGGAGCCATCCCAATAGCAATTAAAGGTTTCGATAGAACAGTATTTGTAACATGGGAGGCCACCCTAACCCTTATATACAGTCACACACAACCTACCACCCTAACCCTTACTTACAGTCACACACACAGTCACACACAGTCACACACACACACACAGTCACACACACACACACACACACACAGTCACACACAGTCACACACAGTCACACACACACACACACACACACACCGTGGTGGAGGGCGGACGTGCTTGAGACAGCTGATTCAGCCAGCGCCTGTTTGGTGGTTTGGTATTTTTGTAGCGTTCATATGTGTTGTCCTTTTGTTTATTAATTATAATTTAAATGCAATTAGTGAATATACTCCCTAGTTAAAACAGGTGAGAGTTGAGTTTGATTTGAGTAGGAAAAAAAAAAATAATGGATATTCCCACCGAAACTTGTGGAGCCGAACAGGTGTAAACAAAGGCCAGCTGGCAGTATGGCCAGCGGTGGGAGGAACCGGCTCAGCCTGCCCCCAAGCAGGGTAACCAGAGATCCTTATGATCGTGATCATGAGGTATTTGATATTTCAGGGTTCTCAGAGGAGGGAGTAGCAATATCTGCATTTGCGGTGAGGTTGAATAAACTGGAGCGGAAGCTAGAGGAACAGGAGACAAAAAGCTTAGATTATGAACGAAGAGAAAAAAGAATGGCAAACCAAATTGGTATTTTGAAGGATGAGAATTACGTGTTAAGGGTTTGTATTAGCGAAATGCAGGAAGAAATGGACAGGATGAAGAAAGATATGAAGGATGTTGAATTAAAGAAGGATGAATTTCAAAAGAACGAGGAGGTAAGGAATTTGAAATTTTCGGAGATAGTAAAGGAGCAACAGATACATAGGCAGGGAGGTAACTTTGAAAAGGATGTAGTTAAGGTAATTAGACAGAAGGAAAATCTAGTGAGGGAGACTGCTGGAAGAAAGAAATGTATTGTGATAAGAGGAGATAAGGAGAAACACAATGTAAAGAGAGAGGAGAGAAGTAGGATAGAGAGAGACCGAGTGAGGGAGATTCTACAGGTAGTGGACGAGGGTGTGAGAGAGTGGGAGAATGAAATTGAAGACATGCATAGAATTGGAAAATATAAACAAGAGTCTAGCTTGTCTAGGCCAATGAAAGTGCAGTTTCGCACAGTAGGAATAGTAGAGGAAATCATGAATAATAAATGGAGGTTGAAAGATAAGGATTGTCTGAAGCATATTTACATCGAAAAAGACTTGGACTTAGATGAAAGAAACAAAATGAAAAGTTTGAGGGATGAGGTGAAGGAATTGAATGCCAAAAGAACAGAACAAGAAGTGGATTTTTTTTATTGGAGACTGGTAGGAACGAAGAAGAGGAAATGGTTCATCAAAAGCCCACAGAGGAAGACGGAGGGGCAAACAGAGAACTTAGGGATGAACGGTCGGACAGGGGAAGCGAGTACCAGTACCGAAGGACAGGAGGGAGAGACTGGTGTAAACCAGGAACAAGTGAGAGGAACAGGGCAGGTGGAGAGCACGGGGGAGCAAGGGAGAGAAGGTGGAGTGGAAGCGGGGGGGGAGTAGAGTCTGGGAATATTAGGGAAAGAGAAAAAAAGAAAGGTGTAAGAAGGGGGGAAATGAAGCTGATGTATAGTAATGTGGATGGCTTGCTGTCTAAGAAATTAGAATTGAATGACTATATTGAGAAATATAAACCACATATTATGTGCTTAGCAGAAACAAAGTTGAGAGGTGGTACTGAATTGGGAGTGTTGGGATGGGAAGGGTACAATGTGTGGAGAAAAGATAGAGAAGGAAAAGTGGGCGGTGGAGTGTTAATAATGACTGACAGAAATATAGAAGCAAGTGAGATTAACCTAGGCAATAATAGATCAGAAATTATAGCAGTGACAATAAAAGACAAGGACAACAAAGCAACTGATATAGCAGTGGCTTATATACCACCACAAACTAGAGCATGGAAGCGGGATAAATATGATCAACTAATCACGGAATCTCTAGATGCACTAAAAATACTTTTTAATAGGAGAAATAAATTATTATTAACAGGTGATTTCAATTGTAAGGAAGTCAATTGGGAAGGGTTAGATGCGGGAAATAATAATGAATCTTGGGGCAGTAAATTATTGAATCTAGTAACAGAAAACATGTTAACACAACATGTTAGAGAAAACACACGAATCAGAGGGATGGATGAACCATCCAGGCTAGACCTAGTCTTCACCAGTGATCCACATGATGTTAGAAAGATAAATTATCGTTGTCCCTTGGGAAAAAGTGATCACAAGATATTAGAAATGGAGATGGATTGAGAGAAAGGAAGGACATAAAATAAATAGATACAATTATGCTAAAACTGATTTTAAATCATTGAAACATTATTTCCAAAGTATAAATTGGAAGGAACTAGAAAGCCTGGAAATGGTTCAAGACAAATATAGACTTTTCCTGAAAGTATATGAAGAAGGGATACATAAATATGTCCCAAGGTTCCAATCAGGGGTAAAGAAGGAAAAAGAATGGTTTAATATAAGATGTAGTAAGGCACAGGATAGAAGAAACCGAGCCTGGAATATAGCACGGAAGAGACAGTGAAAATAACTGGAATAAGTACAAGGAGAAAAGAAATGAATACGTAAAGATACGACGCGAGGAACAATATAAATATGAAAGGAATATTGTAGAGAAGTGCAAAAATGAGCCAAAACTATTTTATAGATTTGTAAATGGAAAAATAAAAACAAAAGAAGGTATTGTCAGACTAAGAGTTGGAACAAACAGCTATGAGAAAGATAAAGAATTGTGTGAAGTTATGAATGAAAAGCTTCAGTCAGTGTTTGTAAAAGAGGAGGAGTTTATAGAACCTAATAGAGAAATGAGAACACCACAGATGCCTGAAATGAAAGTGACAAAAAGTGAAGTGCTGAAATTGATGCAGGATTTGGACGTGAGGAAATCAATGGGACCAGATGGAGTGGCTGGTGGAGTGGCTGGATGGATCCTCAAAGAATGTGCGGAAGAGTTAGTGGAACCAATCTATGAAATCATCAAATCTTCACTGAATGAGGGAGACCTGCCAGTGGAATGGAAGAGAGCTAACATAGTACCAATTTACAAAGGAGGAGACAGAGAAAATCCGCTTAACTACAGACCGGTGTCCCTCACCAGCATTGTTTGTAAAATTTGTGAGAAAATTATAAGGAAAAAGTGGACACACTTCATTGAGGGACAGGGGGTGCTTAGCGAGAAACAATTTGGATTCAGGGAAGGGAGATCTTGTGTATCTAATTTATTAAGCTTTTATAGCAGAGTTGTAGATGTTACACAGGAGAGAGAGGGATGGGTTGACTGTGTTTACCTGGACCTGAAAAAGGCCTTTGACAGGGTGCCTCACAAAAGGTTATTGTGGAAATTGCAGGTTGTTGGAGGTGTACATGGTAGGATGTTAAAATGGATGGAAAACTTTTTAATAGGAAGAGAAATGAGGACCACGATACGAGACGAATATTCACAGTGGAGGAGTGTGACGAGCGGAGTACCACAGGGATCAGTGTTGGGTCCGATAATGTTCCTACTTTATGTAAACGACATGCCAGAAAACTTGAATAGTCATATGAATATGTTTGCGGATGACGCTAAGATCATGAAGAATGTCACCTGTATAGAAAGTTGTCAGGATCTTCAAAAGGACCTAGATGAGTTGCACAGATGGAGCCAAACCTGGAAAATGAGTTTCAATGCAGAAAAGTGTCATGTTTTGGAAGTGGGAACAAGTGAGATAAGGCCAAGCTGGGTGTACAAATTAGGAACTGAAATAATCGGCAAAACACGGCATGAGAAGGACCTTGGAGTGATAATACAAGATGATCTATCCCCGGAGAAGCATATTAACATGATCATTGGAGGAGCATATGGAATAATAACCAATATGAGAGTGGCATTTAACTATTTGGATGAAGAAATGTTAAGAAAATTGATAATGACTATGATAAGACCAAGATTAGAATATGCAGCAGTGATATGGTCACCACATTTGAAAAAACATATAAACAAATTAGAGAAAGTCCAAAGGATAGCAACGAAGATGATCCCAAGATTGAAGGAGTTGACATATGAGGAAAGACTTAAGACACTACAACTGCCTACCTTGAAAGAGAGAAGGGAACGAGGCGACTTAATAACGATGTTCAAGGGAGTAAAAAGTTTGGAACGAGTAGATAGGGAAGATCTATTCGTGAGGGATAATGGAAGGACAAGAGGGCACGAGTTTAAGCTGAGGAAGGGCAGATGTCGTAAGGACACAAAGAAATTCAGCTTCCCATATAGGAGTATAGAGACTTGGAACAACTTGGAGGAGGAGGTGGTGAGAGCGAGGAACATTAACATGTTCAAATCTAGGTTGGATAAAAGTAAATATGGAAATAGGGCAACATAAGTTATGATATGTTAGTCCAAAATACTGGGAACTGGGAATATCCATTACGATACTTGTCTAAGTAAAATGGATTGATTATAAAGTAACTAAGACAGGACAACACGAGCGCTGCTCAATTCCTGTAAACTACAAATAGGTACACACACACACACACACACACACACACACACACACACACACACACACACACACACACACACACACACACACACACACACACACACACACACACACACACACACACACACACACACACACACACACACACACACACACACACACACACACACACACACACACACACACACACACACACACACACACACACACACACACACACACACACACACACACACACACACACACACACACACACACACACACACACACACACACACACACACACACACACACACACACACACACACACACACACACACACACACACATCCTTGTTTACACAATCTCGCAATTGATTATGACTATTGCCACGTCGCGATGGTGGTAATTCCTTTACCACACAATAAAAACATGCTAATGAAAGGCACAAACAACAACCACAAAAGCAACAAGAACAACAAACACAAGAACAATAACAAGAACAAGCAGAACAAGAACAATAAACAGAACAAGATAAAGAAAAAGGAAAATAATAATTGTCCGAAGGAAAACAAAACGTGCAAACTTGCTGTGTCTGCTAAGTCAGTGAATCGGCAAGCTCTGTGTGTGTGTGTGTGTATTTACCTATTTGTATTTACCTATTTGTAGTTTACAGGAATTGAGCAGCGCTCGTGTTGTCCTGTCTTAGTTACTTTATAATCAATCCATTTTACTTAGACAAGTATCGTAATGGATATTCCCAGTTCCCAGTATTTTGGACTAACATATCATAACTTATGTTGCCCTATTTCCATATTTACTTTTATCCAACCTAGATTTGAACATGTTAATGTTCCTCGCTCTCACCACCTCCTCCTCCAAGTTGTTCCAAGTCTCTATACTCCTATATGGGAAGCTGAATTTCTTTGTGTCCTTACGACATCTGCCCTTCCTCAGCTTAAACTCGTGCCCTCTTGTCCTTCCATTATCCCTCACGAATAGATCTTCCCTATCTACTCGTTCCAAACTTTTTACTCCCTTGAACATCGTTATTAAGTCGCCTCGTTCCCTTCTCTCTTTCAAGGTAGGCAGTTGTAGTGTCTTAAGTCTTTCCTCATATGTCAACTCCTTCAATCTTGGGATCATCTTCGTTGCTATCCTTTGGACTTTCTCTAATTTGTTTATATGTTTTTTCAAATGTGGTGACCATATCACTGCTGCATATTCTAATCTTGGTCTTATCATAGTCATTATCAATTTTCTTAACATTTCTTCATCCAAATAGTTAAATGCCACTCTCATATTGGTTATTATTCCATATGCTCCTCCAATGATCATGTTAATATGCTTCTCCGGGGATAGATCATCTTGTATTATCACTCCAAGGTCCTTCTCATGCCGTGTTTTGCCGATTATTTCAGTTCCTAATTTGTACACCCAGCTTGGCCTTATCTCACTTGTTCCCACTTCCAAAACATGACACTTTTCTGCATTAAAACTCATTTTCCAGGTTTGGCTCCATCTGTGCAACTCATCTAGGTCCTTTTGAAGATCCTGACAACTTTCTATACAGGTGACATTCTTCATGATCTTAGCGTCATCCGCAAACATATTCATATGACTATTCAAGTTTTCTGGCATGTCGTTTACATAAAGTAGGAACATTATCGGACCCAACACTGATCCCTGTGGTACTCCGCTCGTCACACTCCTCCACTGTGAATATTCGTCTCGTATCGTGGTCCTCATTTCTCTTCCTATTAAAAAGTTTTCCATCCATTTTAACATCCTACCATGTACACCTCCAACAACCTGCAATTTCCACAATAACCTTTTGTGAGGCACCCTGTCAAAGGCCTTTTTCAGGTCCAGGTAAACACAGTCAACCCATCCCTCTCTCTCCTGTGTAACATCTACAACTCTGCTATAAAAGCTTAATAAATTAGATACACAAGATCTCCCTTCCCTGAATCCAAATTGTTTCTCGCTAAGCACCCCCTGTCCCTCAATGAAGTGTGTCCACTTTTTCCTTATAATTTTCTCACAAATTTTACAAACAATGCTGGTGAGGGACACCGGTCTGTAGTTAAGCGGATTTTCTCTGTCTCCTCCTTTGTAAATTGGTACTATGTTAGCTCTCTTCCATTCCACTGGCAGGTCTCCCTCATTCAGTGAAGATTTGATGATTTCATAGATTGGTTCCACTAACTCTTCCGCACATTCTTTGAGGATCCATCCAGCCACTCCATCTGGTCCCATTGATTTCCTCACGTCCAAATCCTGCATCAATTTCAGCACTTCACTTTTTGTCACTTTCATTTCAGGCATCTGTGGTGTTCTCATTTCTCTATTAGGTTCTATAAACTCCTCCTCTTTTACAAACACTGACTGAAGCTTTTCATTCATAACTTCACACAATTCTTTATCTTTCTCATAGCTGTTTGTTCCAACTCTTAGTCTGACAATACCTTCTTTTGTTTTTATTTTTCCATTTACAAATCTATAAAATAGTTTTGGCTCATTTTTGCACTTCTCTACAATATTCCTTTCATATTTATATTGTTCCTCGCGTCGTATCTTTACGTATTCATTTCTTTTCTCCTTGTACTTATTCCAGTTATTTTCACTATGTCTCTTCCGTGCTATATTCCAGGCTCGGTTTCTTCTATCCTGTGCCTTACTACATCTTATATTAAACCATTCTTTTTCCTTCTTTACCCCTGATTGGAACCTTGGGACATATTTATGTATCCCTTCTTCATATACTTTCAGGAAAAGTCTATATTTGTCTTGAACCATTTCCAGGCTTTCTAGTTCCTTCCAATTTATACTTTGGAAATAATGTTTCAATGATTTAAAATCAGTTTTAGCATAATTATATCTATTTATTTTATGTCCTTCCTTTCTCTCCTCATTTTTCCCCAAATCCATCTCCATTTCTAATATCTTGTGATCACTTTTTCCCAAGGGACAACGATAATTTATCTTTCTAACATCATGTGGATCACTGGTGAAGACTAGGTCTAGCCTGGATGGTTCATCCATCCCTCTGATTCGTGTGTTTTCTCTAACATGTTGTGTTAACATGTTTTCTGTTACTAGATTCAATAATTTACTGCCCCAAGATTCATTATTATTTCCCGCATCTAACCCTTCCCAATTGACTTCCTTACAATTGAAATCACCTGTTAATAATAATTTATTTCTCCTATTAAAAAGTATTTTTAGTGCATCTAGAGATTCCGTGATTAGTTGATCATATTTATCCCGCTTCCATGCTCTAGTTTGTGGTGGTATATAAGCCACTGCTATATCAGTTGCTTTGTTGTCCTTGTCTTTTATTGTCACTGCTATAATTTCTGATCTATTATTGCCTAGGTTAATCTCACTTGCTTCTATATTTCTGTCAGTCATTATTAACACTCCACCGCCCACTTTTCCTTCTCTATCTTTTCTCCACACATTGTACCCTTCCCATCCCAACACTCCCAATTCAGTACCACCTCTCAACTTTGTTTCTGCTAAGCACATAATATGTGGTTTATATTTCTCAATATAGTCATTCAATTCTAATTTCTTAGACAGCAAGCCATCCACATTACTATACATCAGCTTCATTTCCCCCCTTCTTACACCTTTCTTTTTTTCTCTTTCCCTAATATTCCCAGACTCTACTCCCCCCCCGCTTCCACTCCACCTTCTCTCCCTTGCTCCCCCGTGCTCTCCACCTGCCCTGTTCCTCTCACTTGTTCCTGGTTTACACCAGTCTCTCCCTCCTGTCCTTCGGTACTGGTACTCGCTTCCCCTGTCCGACCGTTCATCCCTAAGTTCTCTGTTTGCCCCTCCGTCTTCCTCTGTGGGCTTTTGATGAACCATTTCCTCTTCTTCGTTCCTACCAGTCTCCAATAAAAAAAATCCACTTCTTGTTCTGTTCTTTTGGCATTCAATTCCTTCACCTCATCCCTCAAACTTTTCATTTTGTTTCTTTCATCTAAGTCCAAGTCTTTTTCGATGTAAATATGCTTCAGACAATCCTTATCTTTCAACCTCCATTTATTATTCATGATTTCCTCTACTATTCCTACTGTGCGAAACTGCACTTTCATTGGCCTAGACAAGCTAGACTCTTGTTTATATTTTCCAATTCTATGCATGTCTTCAATTTCATTCTCCCACTCTCTCACACCCTCGTCCACTACCTGTAGAATCTCCCTCACTCGGTCTCTCTCTATCCTACTTCTCTCCTCTCTCTTTACATTGTGTTTCTCCTTATCTCCTCTTATCACAATACATTTCTTTCTTCCAGCAGTCTCCCTCACTAGATTTTCCTTCTGTCTAATTACCTTAACTACATCCTTTTCAAAGTTACCTCCCTGCCTATGTATCTGTTGCTCCTTTACTATCTCCGAAAATTTCAAATTCCTTACCTCCTCGTTCTTTTGAAATTCATCCTTCTTTAATTCAACATCCTTCATATCTTTCTTCATCCTGTCCATTTCTTCCTGCATTTCGCTAATACAAACCCTTAACACGTAATTCTCATCCTTCAAAATACCAATTTGGTTTGCCATTCTTTTTTCTCTTCGTTCATAATCTAAGCTTTTTGTCTCCTGTTCCTCTAGCTTCCGCTCCAGTTTATTCAACCTCACCGCAAATGCAGATATTGCTACTCCCTCCTCTGAGAACCCTGAAATATCAAATACCTCATGATCACGATCATAAGGATCTCTGGTTACCCTGCTTGGGGGCAGGCTGAGCCGGTTCCTCCCACCGCTGGCCATACTGCCAGCTGGCCTTTGTTTACACCTGTTCGGCTCCACAAGTTTCGGTGGGAATATCCATTACTTTTTTTTTTCCTACTCAAATCAAACTCAACTCTCACCTGTTTTAACTAGGGAGTATATTCACTAATTGCATTTAAATTATAATTAATAAACAAAAGGACAACACATATGAACGCTACAAAAATACCAAACCACCAAACAGGCGCTGGCTGAATCAGCTGTCTCAAGCACGTCCGCCCTCCACCACGGTCTGACTAAGTGTGTGTGTGTGTGTGTGTGTGTGTGTGTGTAGTGTCAGTGGGTTGGTGCATGTGTGGGGGCATTATATATATACACATTAAGTTATATTGCCAGACGCCTCAATCCCTGAGGGGGTGGCCACGAATTAATCGCCTCCATGATCTTAAGTACCAAGTCTCCTCGAATACACTCATTATTTTCGAGATAGTGTGTGAACAGACAGACATACAATTTCACAAATACACAGTACACACAAACATTGAGAGTATTGATTACATAAGCTGATAAGTAAATTCATTGGCTAACCAAAAAGTAATATGTTTTATATAGAGAATATCAAGTCAAAATTATTGATGGTAATATTTAGAGGTACCGGTATTTAACATGGGGGAGGGAGTGAAGGTCGGAAGTGTTAATCACCGAGAATCACATGTTAATGGCATATATTGTGGTACCAAAGGAGGACACTGCCCAAGTTTCCTGTGATTCCATTCTTTAATTAACTTAATTATCGAAATATTTTACGAACGGTCGGAGACACGGAAGCAAATACACCGACACGCTGAAAGTATTGATTACAAAATATACTCAGGGCTCTGCTTGAGTTGGCCACCCTCAGCTATGGGGTATGTGCCTGAGTATCTACTGTACACTCGAAGAAATAACAATCTTTACACTGGTGAGCTGGATGTATAATTGTGTGAACGGAATGAACCGGGTGAAACTTACTTCTGTACTGTATTATCACAATATTTCGACCCATTTCCATTATGTTTAGAGCGTTAGTGTAAAGATTTTTTTTTCATCTAGTGTACAGGATGCCGCACATATGGTCGTAATTTGGCATAACTGCACCAACCCCCCTCCCTCACTCCACCTCCTTCCCTTCCACTGTTGGTAGGAGGTGGAGTGAGGGAGGCGAGTTGGGGAGGTGAGTGCAGCTCTGCTAGTTACGATTTTCTGGGATGGTCGAGAAATGGAATATGTGCTGCAAACTGTACATGCATACAATACATACATGAAGGAAACTAATGAAGTACCGGTATTAAAACTACCTGGCTGATGTAACTACAAATAACAACAAATGAAGTACCGGTATTAAAACTACCTGGCTGATGCAACTACAAATAACACAACAAATGAAGTACCGGTATTAAAACTACCTGGCTGATGTAACTACAAATAACAACAAATGAAGTACCGGTATTAAAACTACCTGGCTGATTTAACTACAAATAACAACAAATGAAGTACCGGTATTAAAACTACCTGGCTGATGTAACTACAAATAACAACAAATGAAGTACCGGTATTAAAACTACCTGGCTGATGTAACTACAAATAACAACAAATGAAGTACTGGTATTAAAACTACCTGGCTGATGTAACTACAAATAACACAACAAATGAAGTACCGGTATTAAAACTACCTGGCTGATGTAACTACAAATAACAACAAATGAAGTACCGGTATTAAAACTACCTGGCTGATGTAACTACAAATAACACAACAAATGAAGTACCGGTATTAAAACTACCTGGCTGATGTAACTACAAATAACAACAAATGAAGTACCGGTATTAAAACTACCTGGCTGATGTAACTACAAATAACAACAATGAAGTACCGGTATTAAAACTACCTGGCTGATGTAACTACAAATAACACAACAAATGAAGTACCGGTATTAAAACTACCTGGCTGATGTAACAACAAATGAAGTACCGGTATTAAAACTACCTGGCTGATGTAACTACAAATAACAACAAATGAAGTACCGGTATTAAAACTCCTGGCTGATGTAACTACAAATAACAACAAATGAAGTACCGGTATTAAAACTACCTGGCTGACGTAACTACAAATAACAACAAATGAAGTACCGGTATTAAAACTACCTGGCTGATGTAACTACAAATAACAACAAATGAAGTACCGGTATTAAAACTACCTGGCTGATGTAACTACAAATAACACAACAAATGAAGTACCGGTATTAAAACTACCTGGCTGATGTAACTACAAATAACAACAAATGAAGTACCGGTATTAAAACTACCTGGCTGATGTAACTACAAATAACACAACAAATGAAGTACCGGTATTAAAACTACCTGGCTGATGTAACTACAAATAACAACAAATGAAGTACCGGTATTAAAACTACCTGGCTGATGTAACTACAAATAACAACAAATGAAGTACCGGTATTAAAACTACCTGGCTGATGTAACTACAGATAACAACAAATGAAGTACCGGTATTGTGACGTTGACCACTCAGTTAGAACCGCATGGCTTGTCCTACAGTGACTCGCTAGGATCGCCAGGGCAGTGGATGGGGCTACAGTTTATGTATTAGAGTGTGCTTTATTTCATATGAAAGCTCGTGTCATGGGCAGTCCAGAAAGGCTCTTTGTTTTCGCCCATGTCAAGGCTTTATATATTTAATTGTAAAGTATATGTTTTGTCATTAACTAGTAATGATAGGATCTGGGAGAGAGAGGGAGTAGAACTGAGTGAGAGGTGGCGCGCAGTGTTTTTTGTCCCGCTCGATGACGTCACGGCTGGCTGCCTCGCGGGGGTTGGTGGAGAGAGGTCCTTACCATGCTGCAAGCCTTGTGAGTGGTCGGACGACTTGCAACCGCTAGTTTCCCACGCGGCTCGAGCTAGTGCGAAGTATATATACTGGTTCCTCGCCACTCTCTCTCAGATCTGGTTTCTAGAACGCATCCATCTTTATCCCTTGCAACCTGTCCCCGCTCTTACCTGAGAATCTTTTCCTCGGCCTATCTCTCTCATTTTCCATATCTTTCACCACCTTTATTAACATTATATCCCCTCTGGTTAACTCTGCAAAATCAGCTTCATGCTGGCCAGTTGTATTGTGTGTTAATGTCTGATATAACCTGTGTATGTTATTTGTTAAGATAAGTGGATCACGAAGCATTGGTTGGCTTTCATATTGCTGCTTCCTTTAATTATTAGTGTTCTGCTGGATTAAATAATGCTAGACTAGGAGTCTGATATAAAAGGTATTGTTTCCTATGAGTGCTGGCTTCAGTTAAAAGTGGCACGACATACCTGAGAACTGGAGTTGATTGAGTAAATCCTAGTCTGTGTGCCATTGAGAGTAGAGCATGCACGAATGAGGGCTTTTTGCCTATACCATTCTGCACTGTTCTAGTCTCGATTGTTTGTCTTTGAGGTACGCCAGGAGAACGCTTAATACTTCGGTATTAAGGTTTCTCAAGAGAGCTACCCTTCATCATAACGTAATATTTGACACACAGACTTGAGATTTGCACTAGGCTATGCAGCATGCCATGCGCACCAGTATCTCGTATCATTGACTCTAGCTAGACTTTATCAATCATAGTAGACATTAAGTATATTAACCTAATTACTCTTTTTATGCATACCCATTTATGATTACACAAGCATTTCGCAGCCTAGTTTGATGTATTGAGACACAAACGACTTAGGCTCTTTTTGTTGATAGGAATACTGTATTGTCGCGATTATTATTAGTGTTGTGTTTAGGATATTCTTGGCTCCGATGGCATTATATATTCTGCCTTTTTGTGTGCATAGCCTGCACGAGCATTGTTCCGCTGCCTGCCTTTTTGGGTTCCATTTCCGATACGAGCATCTTTACAGCATCTAACATTTAAAGAAGATTCCTTGTTAGTGTTGAAGGACTTTAGTGCACTTTCTTTCATGCAGGAGTGCCTGACATTTATTGATTAAAGTAACGTAAGCTGTAACTTCTCTTACCACCTTACTTTGTATACCATAACCAAGCACCTTCGGTTATAGGTAGTAATAGGCTGTTTTCACATAACATTAACCCTCTCCGACATATGACGCAATTTTGAGCCTATTGGGGATACTTTAAAGTCTTTGTTACCATCAGGGGTATTTAGAAACCTTTAGTTTAGTTACTTCAACCTATGCAGTTGTCTTTGAGTAAGTTGTGGGCAGAAAACGAATTTTGGAGAGGTAATTATAAGAGTGAGAGAACTCTATTTCTTATTGCTAATCTGGCAACCTCTGCGTCATATGTGTCTGAAGGAGTTAAGCCTAGAGTAGACGCACATTTATTGAGTTTGATAGCCTATTATTGCATATAGAACTCTGTAGAGTATTTGTGTTCTTTGTTCACTGGGAATATACTTCAGAGGTTGGAGCTAGCGCTTTCCGTTGTAACATTTATGCCATTACTAGTCCAAGAGAGAGATGGAAGAGAGAGAAGTAGAGATTGAATGGCAACAGTTTAAGGAAGGAGTGAAAGCAAGTGCAGAGGTAGTATGCGGCAAAAGGAAAGTAGGAGGCAGAGGTATCAGGAAGGGAAGCGAGTGGTGGAATGATACGGTGAGAAAGGCAGTTGAGGAGAAGAGACAGTGTTTTGAGAGGGTTTTAAAGGATGGTAGTGTTGAGGTATGGGAGAGGTACAAGGAGAAAAGGAGAGAGGCAAAACGGAAAATTAGAGAAGCGAAAAAAGATGCAAACGAAAGGTGGGGCCAAAGGCTGAGTGAGAATTTTGAAGAACGAAAGAAGATGTTCTGGAAGGAGGTAAATAAAGTAAGGAAAGGAGGACAAAAGAGGGAAGAGTCAGTGAAAGATGAAAATGGAGAATTACTAGTGGAACCAGTTGAAGTGAGGAAAAGATATGCCGAGTATTTTGAATCTTTGTTAAATACAAGAGATGGAAGAGAAGCAGTGATTGAAGCAGAGGTGGATGGAGATAGGTTACCCAGGCCACCCAGGTGGCAGGGAATGAATGAAAGGATTGAGGAAAATGAGGTGAAAGAAGCAGTGAAACAAATGAGAGCAGGAAAAGCAGAAGGTTTGGATGGTATTGCTGTGGAGTGTATAAAGAAGGGTGGAGATGTGATAATAGATTGGTTGGTGAGACTTTTCAATGTGTGCTTTGCTGTGTCAATGGTACCAATAGACTGGAAGAGTGCATGTATTGTGCCGTTGTACAAGGGGAAGGGAGATCGGCAGGAGTGTTCAAGTTATAGAGGTATTAGTTTATTGTCAGTGGTTGGAAAGCTGTATGGCAGGGTGTTGATAGAGAGGATAATAAAGTGTACGGAAGTTGCAATAGGAGAAGAACAGTGCGGTTTTAGGAGGGGAAGAGGGTGCGTGGATCAGATGTTTGCAGTAAGACAGTTATGCGAGAAGTATTTAGAGAAGCATAAGGAGATATTTTGGGCTTTTATGGACTTGGAAAAAGCGTATGATCGTGTGGACCATGAAGCAATGTGGAAGGTGTTAAGGATTTATGAAATAGGAGGAAATTTGTTAGAAGCAGTTAAGAGTTTTTATGAAGGGAGCAGAGCATGTGTGAGAGTAGGAAATGGTGAGTTGAGTGAATGGTTTGAGGTAAAGGTAGGTTTGCGACAGGGTTGTGTAATGTCACCATGGCTGTTTAATATGTTTATGGATGGTGTGGTGAGGGAGGTGAAAAGGAGAACTATGGGAAGAGGATTGGGTTTAGTAGGAAAGAATGGTAGAGATTGGGAGTTGAATCAGTTGCTGTTCGCTGATGACACAGCATTGGTGGCGGATTCTGATGAGAAACTGCAGCAGGTAGTCAAAGAGTTTGGTGTGGTTTGTGGAAGGAGGAAACTGAAGGTGAACGTCAATAAAAGTAAAGTAATGGTGTGTAATAGGGGAGAGCATAGGGTGAATCTAGATGTGAGGCTGGATGGGGAAATATTGGAACAAGTAGAGTGTTTTAAATATCTAGGAGGAACAATAAGCAGGAGTGGAGGTATGGAAGTGGAGGTAAAACAGAGAGTGTGTGAAGGAAGGAAGGTTTTCGGAGCAATGGGAAGTATGTGGAAGACGAGAAATCTCTGAGTGAAAGTAAAAAGTGCACTGTATCAAGGAATTGTTGTGCCAACAGTGATGTATGGGGCTGAGACATGGGCTCTGAAGAAAAAGGAGAAAAGAGGGCTGGATGTGATGGAGATGAGCTGCTTGAGGAGTATGTGTGGAGTTACTCGTAGAGACAGATTGAGGAATGAAGAGATACGTAGGAGAGTGGGGCAGCAGGAACATTTGTCAGCCAGAGTGGACAGAAGGGTGCTGAGCTGGTATGGTCATGTTGAACGAATGGGAGATGAAAGGCTTACAAAGAGAATATGTGAGTCAGATACAAGGGGAGATAGAAGGGCAGGAAGACCCCCATTGAGATGGAGAGACTGTGTAAGAAAGGCTTTGGATGATAGAGGAATGACTATAGATCAGGCAGGGGAAGTGGTGGTGGACAAGAGTGAATGGAGAATGCTTGTGAATAGTTGAGTGAACACGTGGTCATTTGGAGTAAGGGGTCGGGCGCAAGTTGGACTAGATAATAGTCCATCAGGCGCCTGGCCCGGGGAGACGATTAATATGAAGGGTGTGCCTGGAAGTGTGGTGGGAGGGCTTGTGGCTTTGGCTCCGCTGCATGTCTGCCTGCCGAGATCGGAACCTCTCCGGGTGGTCAGGGGCCGGGGGAGTGCTGGAGCGACCTTGGTAACCCTGGTCTCTGGGTCTTCTCCTGGGTGACCTGGATGTGTGAGAGTTTGTGTTTTTTATCTGTGTTTACTTTTTTGTTTTATGATGTTTTTGTGTTTTCCCTGTTCTTGCTCTGTCTTGAGTCGGCTACCCCCAAAATGGGGATTGGGCCTGAGCATATAGATAGAATAGATAGACTAGTCCAATGAATAAGAGCCCTGATATATTTGAACCCCAGTCGTAACAGTATTAAAACTACCTGGCTGATGTAACTACAAATAACACAACAAATGAAGTACCGGTATTAAAACTACCTGGCTGATGTAACTACAAATAACACAACAAATGAAGTACCGGTATTAAAACTACCTGGCTGATGTAACTACAAATAACACAACAAATGAAGTACCGGTATTAAAACTACCTGGCTGATGTAACTACAAATAACACAACAAATGAAGTACCGGTATTAAAACTACCTGGCTGATGTAACTACAAATAACACAACAAATGAAGTACCGGTATTAAAACTACCTGGCTGATGTAACTACAAATAACACAACAAATCTACAATTCTTGAGGAAATGAGATACAATATTTACGATAACATAATTATGGTGTCAGGTGAGGTAAGGTTGTTATGGGTGATGTAAGGAAGGAAGAACGTCAAGTCATGGTGAATCAGCTGGTACTGATGGTATTGTTGGCTGTGTGTATGTATGTAGGTGTGTGTGTGTGTGTGTGTACGTGTGTGATGTAAGGAAGGAAGAAAGTCAAGTCATGGCGAATCAGCTGTAACTGATGGTACTGTTCGAATGTACGCTGTGCATCAAGCTGTGTACAGGTAGGATGCACCTAGATATGTATGACATGACACTTTACACTGTACATACAATTCAGTGTTGTATAACACTGTGATACAGTGTTGTATAGTGTAAACTGTCTACAACACAATGTTATGTAAAACACACAGTAGCCTACACTGTTGCACACTGTAGACTTTACAATGTAGTGTACAACAAAGTACAGTACATTGTACAACAATGTACATTATACAGTTTACACAACTGTAAAGTTGTACACTAGCGTTGGATAATTATAGGGAATAGGCTCGCAGCCTTATTATACATAATTTATTAGGGACAATGTAGGTCTATGGAATCCTTATGTATAATCCACTGTGGGAGAATAATTTTGATCACATTTATAAAACTATATTAATAGAAAAAAACGCCCATTCTAATCAATCTCAGAGCTCTTTCGGACATCCTCACTGTTTACAAACGCCTTTTATATGCAGTATAATCGATATTTACCCCCTGCTGGCAACATGGATGACGATTTCAATAATTCATGGGGGGGGGGGGGGGGGCACAGCCCCCCCCCCCCCCATAGTGTATCCCACATTGGAATTATAACCAAGACCATGAAAACTCACTTCTCAAAATCTGGAGGAAGAAACATGAAAAATAAGGGTGCGAGCCTATTCCCTATAATTACCCAGTTGTACATCATATATGTACACTATATTGTATACTGTACAAGTGTACAACAGTGTACAGCAGTGGTGTACATTGTACACCACTGCTGCACAATGTGAGTTTATATAACGAACCCACATTGTTCAGTGGTTAGTAATACAAATTTGTATATAAACTGTATGTAATGCCCTCGAAAATGTCCCGCACCCACAATAATACTAACCCGAGTTGACGTCAGGTATAGCGTAAAATAGTCGGAGATGGTAAGTCCAATAAACTCATCACGTGATAACACCACGAGACTATCACCTGGTTCTTAAAAATCGGACTAAGGTTGCTATACTTTTAGTACGTCCGTGGTAGTACAGTGGGTTAGCGCGCGGGCCTGGTGGTGATGGTTGGGTCACTAACCAGGGTTCGAACCCCACCCAAGGCATCTCAAAACCTGTGGGTTTTTAGGGGGGTTAAATTCCCTTCAGAGGTTCGTACCCCGCGCCAGGTACCAGGAAAAGTTGATCCTAAAGGTAGCCTGGGGATATTTCAGGAGACCATGAATTCCCTTCACACCCAGCATTTCATTGGTGGCAGCTAGGGAACGTGACCAGGTAGCTACGTGGAGCACCCGTCACGCGAACCCTATACCAACAATATTGAGATTGCTGAGGTAATACAGCTACGATACCTTACGACCTTAAAATAGGCTAGGGACTAGCCTAGTTAAAGAAGGATGTAATGTAATGCCCTCGAAAATGTCCCGCACCCACAATAATACTAACCCGAGTTGACGTCAGGTATAGCGTAAAATAGTCGGAGATGGTAAGTCCAATAAACTCATCACGTGATAACACCACGAGACTATCACCTGGTTCTTAAAAATCGGACTAAGGTTGCTATACTTTTAGTACGTCCGTGGTAGTACAGTGGGTTAGCGCGCGGGCCTGGTGGTGATGGTTGGGTCACTAACCAGGGTTCGAACCCCACCCAAGGCATCTCAAAACCTGTGGGTTTTTAGGGGGGTTAAATTCCCTTCAGAGGTTCGTACCCCGCGCCAGGTACCAGGAAAAGTTGATCCTAAAGGTAGCCTGGGGATATTTCAGGAGACCATGAATTCCCTTCACACCCAGCATTTCATTGGTGGCAGCTAGGGAACGTGACCAGGTAGCTACGTGGAGCACCCGTCACGCGAACCCTATACCAACAATATTGAGATTGCTGAGGTAATACAGCTACGATACCTTACGACCTTAAAATAGGCTAGGGACTAGCCTAGTTAAAGAAGGATGTAATGTAATGCCCTCGAAAATGTCCCGCACCCACAATAATACTAACCCGAGTTGACGTCAGGTATAGCGTAAAATAGTCGGAGATGGTAAGTCCAATAAACTCATCACGTGATAACACCACGAGACTATCACCTGGTTCTTAAAAATCGGACTAAGGTTGCTATACTTTTAGTACGTCCGTGGTAGTACAGTGGGTTAGCGCGCGGGCCTGGTGGTGATGGTTGGGTCACTAACCAGGGTTCGAACCCCACCCAAGGCATCTCAAAACCTGTGGGTTTTTAGGGGGGTTAAATTCCCTTCAGAGGTTCGTACCCCGCGCCAGGTACCAGGAAAAGTTGATCCTAAAGGTAGCCTGGGGATATTTCAGGAGACCATGAATTCCCTTCACACCCAGCATTTCATTAATGAAATGCTGGGTGTGAAGGGAATTCATGGTCTCCTGAAATATCCCCAGGCTACCTTTAGGATCAACTTTTCCTGGTACCTGGCGCGGGGTACGAACCTCTGAAGGGAATTTAACCCCCCTAAAAACCCACAGGTTTTGAGATGCCTTGGGTGGGGTTCGAACCCTGGTTAGTGACCCAACCATCACCACCAGGCCCGCGCGCTAACCCACTGTACTACCACGGACGTACTAAAAGTATAGCAACCTTAGTCCGATTTTTAAGAACCAGGTGATAGTCTCGTGGTGTTATCACGTGATGAGTTTATTGGACTTACCATCTCCGACTATTTTACGCTATACCTGACGTCAACTCGGGTTAGTATTATTGTGGGTGCGGGACATTTTCGAGGGCATTACATTACATCCTTCTTTAACTAGGCTAGTCCCTAGCCTATTTTAAGGTCGTAAGGTATCGTAGCTGTATTACCTCAGCAATCTCAATATTGTTGGTATAGGGTTCGCGTGACGGGTGCTCCACGTAGCTACCTGGTCACGTTCCCTAGCTGCCACCAATGAAATGCTGGGTGTGAAGGGAATTCATGGTCTCCTGAAATATCCCCAGGCTACCTTTAGGATCAACTTTTCCTGGTACCTGGCGCGGGGTACGAACCTCTGAAGGGAATTTAACCCCCCTAAAAACCCACAGGTTTTGAGATGCCTTGGGTGGGGTTCGAACCCTGGTTAGTGACCCAACCATCACCACCAGGCCCGCGCGCTAACCCACTGTACTACCACGGACGTACTAAAAGTATAGCAACCTTAGTCCGATTTTTAAGAACCAGGTGATAGTCTCGTGGTGTTATCACGTGATGAGTTTATTGGACTTACCATCTCCGACTATTTTACGCTATACCTGACGTCAACTCGGGTTAGTATTATTGTGGGTGCGGGACATTTTCGAGGGCATTACACTGAGCTTAGGTACGACTCAGAGAAATATTGTGCTCAAATAGATTTAGATAAGACTCGTGCAGAGTCGACAGGGATTCGGATGGGCCGTGAGGGCCAAGTAAGAGAACAGTCCTTGTCCCAATTAGTCAAATTGGTGCCGGCATTTAGTGAAACTGAAGTCACAGAATTTTTTAATCGTTTTGAGAAGAAGTGTAGGGAGCATAATTGGCCTGAAGAGAAGTGGGCAGCTCTGGTCTCCTCAAGACTTACGGGTAAGGGTCTGAAGGCTTATGATGCACTGCCTTTAGAGTCTTGCATTGACTACCCAGTATTGAAGAGAGCTGTCCTACGGGCATACGAGTTGCAACCAGAAACATATCGATTGAAGTTTCGGGGTGTTACAAAGACTAGGGAGGCGACCTTTCTTGAACATGCCCGGGACTTAAAAGATGCACTTGCTAACTGGACACGTTCTGAGAAAGCTGAGACGGCCGAACAGTTGACTGAGCTGTTTCTGCTCGAGCAGTTTTATAAGTGTACAGGTGCAGAAATGACTTTAACTATTAAAGAAAAGAACCCTAAAACTCTACAGCAGGCAGCTGAGATGGCTGACCTCCGGCTATCACTAATTCGTGGGTGCGGGTCTGCCCAGCGTAGTGAGGCAGGTAACAAGGGGCGTGACGCCCCACCCCCCCGAGTTAGTGATATACATTATGCAAACAAGTACAAGAGCTATGATACCAAGACTGACCACAAGACTAACACCGTCCCATTTAAGAAGGGGCCGGGCCCTTCCCAGTACCAAGGGAAGCCCAGAGGGGAGTTGGAGTGTTATCTTTGTCATGAAAAGGGGCACTTTGCAAGAGTCTGTCCTAGCAAACCACCTACAGCAGCTGTGTCTTTGGCCTGCAACATTGGTGTGTCTCCGAAGTCTTCTGAGTTTGCCCGGGGCAGTTCGTCAGAGGCTGAGGCACAGCCAATGCAGAAACACCTGAGAGGCTCGAACCCTGCTCAGGATGTTTTTTGCGACCATAGAGGACGGGGTTGCGTGATGTGGGCGGGGCGCAAGCATGGAGTAGAGGTCTTGCGTGATACAGGTGCTTCCCAGACTCTGATGAACAATTTGACTGGCTACCCTATAAATGCGGCTCGGGTGGTAGTGGTGCAGGGTATTAATGCAACTCGGTCATACCCGCTGGTGCGGTTGGAGTTGGAGGTGGATGGTGTGGCACGTGAATTGGATGTTGGGATTGTGGAGAAACTGCCAGTGGAGGGCGTCGACCTTCTTCTCGGCAACGACTTTGCAATGCCCGCTTCTGAGGTTCTACCCTTAGTCGTTGCCGAGAGGACGGCCGACGTGAGTAGGGAAGAGCAAGAGTGTGTCGAGCGGTGCCAGGCACAACCCATAGCGTGTGTTGTCACCCGAGCTCGGGCAGCTAAAGTGTCACAGCCTAGTCCTCCGTCTTCAGACCAGCAGAGGAACGATCAACAGGAGGAGGCTAAAGCTGGAGTTGGTTTTAAGAGTTTTGACTCGGCGGCTCTCCTGGGTGATTTAGTATTGGCACCTATGTTGGAGTCTGGAGAGGCCCCAGGACCTGTCACAGCTAGTGAGGAGGTAGGGCCGGAAGAGACTCCGAGGCAGCAACGTTGCACACGGAGAGAAAAAAGGGTTGCTCAGTTTGATATTGGGGAAGGACTTGGGTTGCTTCGGAAGCATCTGGACAGGTTGGCTCCCTCAGATATTTGTAAACTGCAGTTGGAGGATCCGGAAGTTCAGAAGTGTGGTAATGGTGCTGTCGAGATTAAACACGAGGACGGGGAAGCATGTCATGTGAACCTGTTGGAGGAGTTTGTGAGGCAACCACCTGAGCAGCCTACTGTCCCTGCGTTGGTCTGCCGCGGCCAAGGTGGAGAAGGAGAGGGGGGCAGTAGGGCACAGGTGGAGGAGAGTAGGGATTGTCATGTCTCGGCGAAGCAGTGGGCGGGGGACACGAGTCTGGTGGCTGTGGAAGTGCTAGAGCACCTGCCTGAGCAGCAGTGTGCAGCACTCCAGCACCAGCTCGGTTCATACCCCACTGGTCGTGCCGAGCCCCTGAGTCTCACAACTCGGGCGGTGCGAGATGTTCCGCAGGCAGGTCATGTGACTGTTAAAAGACCGTTAGCCTCGTTGTTTCGGTGGTTTAAGGTGGGCGACGAGGCCTTGGCATGGTTGCCAGGTCAGGGTCGACCCATGGCTGCCAAGGGTGGTGGTCAAAAGGAGGACATTGAGCAGATTGGTAGGGTCGGCTGTGGTATCGCAGTGCCCGGTCGTCACATAGCCTCCCAATGCTGCTCTAGTCTAATGCAACAGCCCTACCACAGACCGACTGTATCTGGCCATGTCGCTAAAAGCGGTGATGCTGCGCAGGCAGATGTCGTCACAAGGAATGTGGGGGTGCGCATGTACGGTATCGGCGGGGAAGCCTTAGCTATAATGAACTGTGGGAGTGACTGCACGGGTGGTACTGATTGTCCCTCTCATGACCTGGCTGTTCTAGGGACGAAGGTGGAGAAGGAGGGAGACTACAGGTTAGAAGCTGCGGTCTCGGCTGGGTTGTGGGAGGGCACAAGGCATGTTGTTCGTGGAGACAGTGCAAGGCAGTTATTTACTAGGCTATGGCAGTACTTTCGCATGTTTGTTGCTTCTCCAGGCCTGAGGTACGGGGTAGAATCCGACATGCAGGCTGGAGATAGTGCAAGGCTCAGTTTAATTCCCTGCCGTATAAATCCTGCTCGACAGCCTATGGTGCAAGCAGAGCTGGATTACGTGTGGACGAAGGATCTGAGGGATAAGGAATGTCGTGAGTGGTCGTTGCTTGTAACTTTGTCCGAGCGTGCTAAAGAGGTATGTGGTTTTGTTGTGGACGGGAGTACCTACCAGTGCAATGTTGTGCCTGACGGACTTAAGAATGCACCAGCAACGTGTCAGAGCCTGATGAATGAAAGTGAAAAGGACAATGATGCGCTGGGGCATTTCGAGATCTATGTTCCAGCCTATGGTCCGGTCGGTGTAGTTTACCCAGATCATTACCCTCTCAAGATCTTGGACCCGTTTCACAATCGGAATATGAGGCTGACCAGGTGGTCACTAAGGTTATTGGTATATAACCTGGACATAAGCCATATTGCCGGTTGTGACAACGAGGTTGCATGTGGTCGTTCAGGGGTATATGATCCTGGGTAAATTGACACACGGGTAGCCTCCTGCTTTGGTTTGAGTAGTATTTTGCGCTTGGTGCTTGTTGGCTCGCGGTTGTAGCCCAGCGTATTGGGTCGTAAAGCAGGAGTTGAGCGTTTGGTATAGAAGAAAAATAGGCTGCCCTTATAGTGCAGCCGGAAAAAAAACATATTAAAATATAAAAATCATATAAAAACTCTTTCTTTTTGATGAAGATAATTGTATAAGTTTGTCATAGCCTATAAGGTTTGAGTAGTCCACGAACTATCAAACGGCTGAGCTGCTGTAAGCTCGCTCTGGGAGCATGATATTATGTCTTTTACTATTGTTGGGAGGAGTTATGAAATGTGAATTTTTTTTTTATAAGATGTGTTTTAGTAATAAACTCAGCGTTGTTTTAGTGCCATGCGGTCGCTGGGTGTGAGGGGTTTGATGGGGTTCTGTATATCAGATTTTAGCTCAGGGTTGAGCAAGTAAAATCTTGGGGGAGGTGTGACGCATGTCGAGTATGAGCATGCTGTACAGAACGCCCAGTCAGGCCCCACTCTCGCTAGGATCGTCAGGGCAGGAACTTTGGCTGTAGTCTGTGTAGAGTTTCCTAACTCAGTTTATGTGAACCGTTGTACTATAAGTATTATCATTATGTATTTTGTTTTCTTCTAAGTCAACGAGTTCTATTTTATATCATTAGATATAAGTATTGTGTGTGGGACTTGTATGTAATGATGAGAGAGGGATATTATGTAACGGAGGACAGTGTGCGCGCCACGAGGTGTGTAGGCCTCACTCCCTCCTCCCTCCTTCCCCCCTCCCTCCCCCCTCATCAAGAGCGTGGGAATCCTTTGTCGATCCCAGATTGAGAGAGCGAATGTGACGTCATGATTGCCGTTATGCTCGCTACGGGGCCGAGTATAAAAAGGGAGGTCTCGCCATTTTTAGATCAGAACTCATCAGGCAAAGCGACCTCTCATATCCCTTGCAACTATCTATATTCTTCCGACTGATGTGAACTTTCTCTACTCTCTGAACAGCCTATCTTCTCCTCTTCTCGTCCCTGTTTATAACCTCAATGACCCCTTTGGTGCAGATTTAGTCAGCCAAAGTATTATCGCTTGAGTTCTCACGAGATAAGTGCCTGTTAGATAGCCTATTTTTGGAAGGGTTAACTAGAATAGGATTGATTGATGTTTGTTGCACTCGTATATGTATTTCCCTGTGTACTATTATTCATGTTCCTGTTTTCTGCTGGTTTAGGTAATGCTAGACTGGGATAGGGTTCCTCGAGTTGTGATTTCCTATGAGTGCTAGGTTGGTTGAACCAGCACAATTGCAACGGAGACGTGGGAAGCCTAGGGGGTCTTTTTGATTGTGTACCGTGGGAGTTTAGCACTGTGTTGCGAGTGAGGGCTTTTGCCTGTGCCACCCAACACTGTGCTATCTCATTTGCTTGACTTTGAGAGGATCGCCAGGAGAGAACCAGATACTAGTGATCTGGATCTCTCAAGAGAGCATCCCGTCAATTACCGTAATTTGGCCGCACAGTCTTAAGGACCTCGCTAGGCTACGAGCCGCTTGCTCAGCCATTGTCTCTTAACCTTAGATATCCCAGCTAGACTTTGCTCGACCAGCAGATACAGCATAGTATTGAAGCTTCTCCTTATGTATATTATTGTTTAAGCACTATTGATTTCATGTGTGGCACGCTTAGCTACTTCAGAGATTAGTGGCCCACGAGCACAATCTTAGTAGGCTATTGCCAGTGCATTGTCGGAGTACTTCTTCTTAATGTTTGCCATATCCTATTGCTTATTCTTATAATTCTTCTTATGTCAATTTAAAGCCTTTAACTACCAGTGAGTTATTCATTAAATTGCTGTTCAAAATCCGATACTTACTTCTTACGAGTATTCGAGAAGCATCTAACTTATCAGAAGATTCCTTGCTTGATGCTCGAGGACTATTGTTTAACGTAACGTAATAGTGCCGATCCGAAGTAGAGGGTGGAGGACTTCTTAAGTTCTTAGTTCAAGGGTGGATTACTTCGGCTTCGGCCAACACTATTCTTTAGTGTTGTAGTACTTTCTTCTTTGTTTGATTGTTGACCAGACTAGATAACTCCCGTCTTGTTATTAGTCTGTTGTGTGAAACGCTAGTACCGAGTTCTTGTATACCCCGTTATAGCAGATAGAACTCTGGAGGGTAGTGGCGTTTTTTGTTCGGCTGGCAGTACTCTGGGGTTGGGATCGTGTGTTTCCGTTGTGGCAGCGAGCCATACTCGAGTCCTGTGTAAGAGCCCTAGTGTACCCGAGTGCCCGGTCGTAACAACTGGGCTAGCCGCGCTCAAGTACCCACCTTTTAAATCGCTCTCACTCCCTTCACAGACCGTTTCTCCTGGTTGCAATAAGCCTTATTACACTGGTGCAATGATCATACTCCCATCAGCCACTCCAAGACATTTGCAACAAGCTCCCAGGAACATTAGGAAGATATAAGCCAGGAGGAGAGAGAGAGAAATATTAGAGACACGCGGCTGGGGACCGGGTGACTGGCTCGACCAATCACAGCATGCCAATTCGTGAGGCGGGACTATAAAGAGAGGTGGGTGGGGCCCCAGACGCTGAAAATAATATTCCTAAGACAACATACAAAACTTTACCACATACTAAAATAACAGACCGAATGAGAATGCTACAAACAGTGTTCGTTAATCTAAGTCTTATATTGAATTATTTGGAGCGGACAAAACGGTAATGGATAACATAAAAAGAATACAAGCAGAACTAAAAGAAGAATGTATTGTTTCAGCTAAGAATAAATGGGACAGGGTTATTTACAATATAAATGAAGAAAGAGATCCTAAGGTCTTTTGGAGAAATATAACAAAAATAATTGGTACCAGAGAAGACAGGGTATACAAAATTAAAGATCACAACGGAGTGGAGTTGGAGAGTGATAAAGATATAGAAGCAGCATTTAGAAGAGAGTGGGCTAATACATTTAAAATTAGTGATGAAGAAAATCAAGAATTTGACAGACTGCATGAAAACACTATAAATAGATGGATGATCAATAATGCAAACAGGATGGAATCATTTGCCCGTGTAGATCTTGGCAGAATTCGAGATCTTAGACTTATAAATGAGGTTGAGTTTTTTCACACACTAAGATCTTTTAAGGAAAAATCGCCAGGAACATCAGGAATAACAAGAAATATGATTTTGAATGCACCACAAAATATAATCTCGTCCATTATCCATATTTTCAACGCTATACTATCGGTAGGTTATTTCCCGAGTGCCTTTAAAACTGCTAAGATGATATTCATACCTAAAGCAAACAAAGATAAAACACTAATATCCAACTATAGACCCATATCGCTATTGGAATTCTTAGGCAAGTTGTTAGAAAAAATAATACACAACAGAATTATTCCGCAATTAGAGAACACAATGAATCCAAGACAACATGGTTTTCGAAAGTATAGAGGTACTCAAACAGCCATTGCAATAATTACAGAAATTATAGCAAAATCAAAATCTCAAGGACATCAAACTATAATGATACTTCGTGATGTGTCAAAGGCTTTTGATAAAGTCTGGCACATGGGATTGCAATATAAATTACTCAACCTTGGCCTACATACAAACATTGAAAGGCTTCTATGCTCATACCTACAAGACAGATATGCCCAAATACAAATAGGAAAGGTTTTGGGTCCCAAATTCTTATTACAAAGTGGAGTCCCCCAGGGAGGATGCCTATCCGCTCTCTTATATGCAATATACACCTCTGATATGCCACAACCAACGCCAAACAGTGAGCATGTAATCTACGCTGATGACATTACTCAAATAATCTCAGTTCCAAGTAAATCAACTAACATGGCAGTCAGAAGCGTAAAGAGAGCGATTGAATCAATTAACACCTTCGAAAAAATGTGGAAGATAAAAACTAATTTACAAAAATTTAAAGTTATTCCACTAACTAAGAAAACCTATCCACCTCTAGAAATAAACAATAATATTATTAACTACTCAAACGAAGGTACAGTTCTGGGGTTAAAAATTACCAAAAATGGTTATCAATCCTTCGTAAGTGAAAAAGTCAGAAGATGTAAAAAAGTCCTTAATGATATATCCATTTTTAAAGACACATCAATACAGACCAAAGAAAAATTATATATGGCACTTGTAAGATCTGTCCTAACATACCCAGCCTCACCATTAAATATAATTAGACCAAACCTAATGAACAAACTACAAGTTTGTCAAAACAAATGCTTAAAATTTATCCACAACATACACTACCCAGAACTAATCAGAAGCGAAGAGCTGCACAACCGTTCACATATGCAACCTATAAATTTAATATTACATGAACAAGCAAAAGTAACTTGGGACAAGGTAAGTTTACTAGATATAGACACACAATTTAATCAATTATTTCCCGACATTGAACTGATCCGACATCAACCTTACATTTTCAAGAGCAGCTATGATGCAGCACAGCTCGACAATCCTCTTCCCATATATACCTTTAACTAAGTAATCAAACCAAAAACTAACCTACTAAGAAGTGCTGTGTGGGGCAGCCACCTAGGTGGCTGCCCCAACCAGTGCTAACCTACCAGCTTTTGAGTGGATATAGACATAATAAGATGTGTTGTGTGGAGCAGCCACCAAGGTGGCTGCCCCAACCAACGCTAACCTTCCAACTTTTTAATCAATACACACATACTGGGATGTGCTGTGTGGGGCAGCCACCAAGGTGACTGCTCCAACCAGCATAACATTAACCTTTTCTTAATGTGGGGAGTGGGTTGGGGGGTGGGAGGGAGTCAAGCGGACAGTGCGCGGCGGCCCCACCGTTTGACTAGGCCTCTCCCAAGCTATCGGGGGTGGATGAGTGGTCTGAGATAACCCAAACATTGTGGTGTCTCGGACTACCATCAGACTTCCTGGGTTGGGCTGAACCACTCGTAGGCAAGTGCCAGTGCCGCTGTGGATGGGCGTGACCAAGGTCGCGGGACTTTTTCCCGCGACGGTCAGGACACCACCTCCTTCCATCTCTTTGTGCCGCCCTCCATCTAATCATAAGTTTTTAACTAGGAATAAGTTTTAAATAATAAAAGTTTTAATGAACTCGAATTTTAAGTATCTGAAATATACACCCATCTAATCTTGTGTGTAACTATGTTTGCATAATATTATCTATGTACAGAGTAGATTAGGTTAGCAGAATCTCTGATCACTTTCCGCTGCTGGGTTCTCGTGATCTGTCCGGTGGGATAATACAATATCCCGCCGATCAGAGACGGGGGCTTGGTCGGGGGAGTGCTTGGGAGGACGCTTATACACTGAATCTCTGAACAGCATTTTTGGGAGGCTTGTCGGGCGGGAATTGGTGCGATACTGCATCTAGCCTGTTTTTGTCGGACAAGCTTCTTCGGGTGTGTTCGGGAGGACGTGATTTAAATAAATATTCATTGGTTTTAATATTGAAGTGAGAGTAGTGAGAGGCAACAGGAAGAGCTGAGCTGTTCTGGACCGAGCTAATTGCTACGTATCCACGAATTATAGGATACATTATTAAGAAGTGAAAACAGGCATACAATGACACACCACCGACTACAATGAAACGACTATTAATATATCATATATGTATAGTAAAGAAATAATGGAGCATTCTGGTTGAGCCCGGAACCTATTTTACTCTTCTACTTTATTTCTAACTTCTCTCTTTACCTTGTTCTTATACCAATCCCACAAACCCTCCAATCACTCACCAAAATATCTTCAACTCCCATGCTCCCCAACTCCTCCCATATATATTTGTAATAGTTGCTTATATCTTTACTCCAGCCATCGGTCGGTCGGTCGGTCACAGAACATCACCACCACTCACCACTGTTCGACGAGACAACATGCCACCCAAGACTTCCGGAAAGGCCGCCAAGAAGGCCGGCAAGGCCCAGAAGGCCATTGCCAAGGGCGATGGCAAGAAGAAAAAGCGCAGGAGGAAGGAGAGTTACTCGATCTATATATACAAGGTCCTGAAGCAGGTACACCCTGACACAGGTGTGTCCTCCAAGGCCATGTCTATCATGAACTCCTTCGTCAATGACATCTTTGAGCGTATTGCTGCCGAGGCTTCTCGTCTGGCCCACTACAACAAACGCTCCACCATCACCAGTCGGGAAATCCAGACCGCCGTCAGGCTCCTGCTCCCTGGAGAGTTGGCAAAACACGCTGTGTCTGAGGGCACCAAGGCTGTTACCAAGTACACCTCATCCAAGTAAAGAGCTTGCCTCCTACTTGACCCCCCCCTTCCCCCCCTTAACTCGGCTCCTTATGGAGCCACACATTATTGACGAGAAAAAGACAAAATGTTGACTTCATTTTACCACTAATAATAATGTTGGTGTTGTCATTATTAATGTTATGATATATTATTACAATATATATAGAGATAGTAGTAGTATTATTATTATTGATACTTTCATACTCCTCCTCCATCTAACCCAATTGCATTTCTCATCATTCTCCTTTCTTTTCATGTCAAACAGTGTGTATGTACTGTATATATATATATATATATATATATATACTCAGGGTGGCCGACTCAAGACAGAGCCAGAACAGAAACCTGTAAAGTTTGTAATTGAGTAGGGGAGGAGGATTTCTAGCCTCCTGCCCCCAGAAGGAAAAGATACAGACAGACAGAAAAGTTGGCTAGAGGATACCAAACTTCACTCATCACCTCAGTAGTACTTGTATTTCAAATAGTAGGGGTAGTCAATCAATCGTCTTTATTTAATGTTTAGAAATAACTACCTGCCATCATTTCACCACATTGTGAAAACTACTAAATGCAATAAACTGCACAATGAATGTTAACTTGGCCCAAAATGTGGCTCTATGTAGGTCGTCGAACTAACATTGATATTCTGCCATTTGGGAGGAGTGAGGCAGGGAATTGATTGATTATATCATTCATGACACAACATAAAAATAGCCAAATTAAAATCCAAACACTAATCTTGTTCCACGTACATACTGTACTGTATAATAATTCCCAGTCTACAATCATTCTCTTTTTTTTTTTGGAAAAGTATTTGGTGGCCCTGAGAAGGGCCGAGTTGGTAAAGGAGAGGATCGAAGCTCAAGGGCTTAAGCACGCTCGCCACGAATGCGACGGGCCAGCTGGATATCCTTGGGCATGATGGTGACACGCTTGGCGTGGATGGCGCACAGGTTGGTGTCCTCGAAAAGACCCACCAGGTAAGCCTCGGAGGCTTCCTG